>RJWM01022447.1:0-33732 GCA_004363535.1 Dasyprocta punctata | reverse complement strand
GAAACTTCAAACACACTCAGCCACCTTATCTTTGACAAAGGAACCAAACACATTCACTGGAAGAAAGATAACCTCTTTAATAAATAGTGCTGGAAAAGCTGTATTTCTACATGCCAGAGACTAAAACTAGACCCATGTCTATCTTCATGCACTAAACTAAAATCAAAATGGATCTAAGATCCAAATATAAACAGAAACACTAGATCTGCTGGAAGAAATAATGGGCAGAACTCTTGAAGGCGAAGGTGTAGGCAAAGATTTCATGAACAAAACTTCAATCACACAGGAAATAATATAAAGAATCAATAACTAATCTCATCCTATTAAAAATCTTTTATACAACAAAAGAAATCACCAACAGAGTGAAAAAATAACCCATATAGTGGGAAAAATTATTAACCAGTTGTCCTTCAGACCATGGACTTATACATAGAACATATAAAGAACTGAAAAAAATCAGACCTCCCCAAATTTAAAGACCCAATCCAAAAATGGGCATCTGAGATGAATATTTACTTCTCAGAGGAGGAAATAGAAATAGCAAATAAATATATGAAAAAATGTTCAGTATCACTGGTCATTCAAGAAATGCAAATTAAAACAATGCTAAGATTCTATCTCACTTCAGAAAGAATGGCTACCATCAAGAAACAACCAATAACAAATGCTGGTAGAGCTGTAGGGAAAAAGGAACTCTTCTCCACTGTTGATGGGAGTGTAGAATGGTGCAACCACTGTGGGTATCAGTGTGTCAGTTTCTTAAAAAACTAGGATTAGAGGTCCCATTTGACCCAGTTATTCCCCTTCGGTGTATTCTCCCGGAAGAATTAAAAGCATTATATTACAGTGATACATGCACATCAATGTTCATAGCAGCACAGTTTGTAATAGGTAAATTTTGGAAACAATCCAAATGCCCACCAACTGAGGAATGGATAAAGAAGAGGTGGTTTTTTTAATATAATGGGGTACTACTGTGCCATAAAAAAGGATAAATTTGAGGCATTTCTAGGTAAATGAATGCAACTTGAGACCACAGTCTTTTTTACTGTAAATTTTTTGTTTCTTTATTTAATTTTAAAGAGAAAAAATTAAAAATGACAATAAAACAGTTTTAAAACAGGCTAGTAGGAGAGTAACAATAATTAATACATTGTATATTGTTATATTCAAAATAGTTGTTCAGAGTACAACATATAGGCATGATTTATTGTTCTCTTAATAAAATAAATCAGACACATGTGGACATATTGCATTGTCTCCCTGGTGTGAGAAACTTAAAGAGTAAATAAAGACCCAAATGTATAACAGATATTGTGAATTGGGAAGAAATTGTTCAAAAGTAAAGAAGAACTAGGGTGAGGGAATGGGGAAAGGAAGGAAGGGAAAAGGAAAATACACAATTAAAAACAAAGGATAAAATGGAAACAAAGCTTTGTAAATAGTGAGAGGAAGATGGGTTGAAGGGAGGAGAGGGTATTGGGAAAAAGAGGAATCAAAATATATCATGTATGAGTACAAATTCCCTATGATGAATATGATCATTATATATATCTAAAATATACCAATAAATTTAATTTTTAAAAATTTTTAAGTGAAAAAATAAACCTGAATTGTGGCATTCTTGATATGAAGTTTTTTAATAAAAAATATATGAACTCCATGCTGTCAAAGTTTTAACAATACAAATAACATTCACTACACATTAACTATTATACTAATAAATATAATGTATGAATATTAAAATAACATTTGTTTATTAAATCATTGCTTAACTTCTGTTTTGTATGATCTGAACTATTGTCATATTTAATAGCATTACAAATAAATAAAAACACAGCACACGACTTACAACCTACGAAACTTGTTACTTGATCTCTCTAAGACTCAGTGTGTGAAATGGGAATTGTCATTCTGCTCTATTCCTACAGTTGTGGTTAATATTCACTGAGAAACATAAGTGTCATATACGAAGTATTCAATAAAGTTATTTTGTCCTGTCTTTGTAAAAAAAAAAAGACATAGTCAAAGATCTTTTAAGAGAATACTATAGAATCTTCATCACTAATATGTGCTTCATAGAGAAGCTATGATTTCCCAATAACTAAAATGAGTATCATAATTGACTCCTGATAAGCCAGTGTATATTGTTTTAATTTTTGCTTTTATGAGTCTGAGAAAATAAGTTTCCCAGTCATATTTATTGTATTATTTAATAAATTTTAGAATAAATGGTGTATAGAAGTATAAGGGATTCCACTATAGTTCAAAATAACATGTCCAAAGACCCTGGGAAGAGGACATTGTTACTAAGATCACCCAATTTTTCAAAAACTACTTTAAACTTATTAAAGTATGTATAATTTTATATAGAGATGTTCCAGCAATGATGACAATTTTGCACTTCTAGTCTATTTTTCCTTCAAGAAAAGTCAAGAGAAAGTGTTAAATAAGAGATAAGATTGGTAGACAGATGTGGGAATCAGTCAAGGAAAGTTAACCTGAAAATCAAATCACAACTTTCCTTGTGAGAAAAGAAATTTTACTTTTTAAAAATATCCATGACTGCCGCTCTTCACCCCTGAATCTCATGGTGTTTCACCCTGTAGGGTGGCAAGACCTCTAGAATCCTCTAAGGGTGGTCTGTTCCTGCGCGCTGCATGGGTCTCAAGGGCACAGCAGCTGCCGTTAGTGAGTTATAATTGGCTCTAGCTTTTGATGGCAGTGACTTCCAAAAGACATTCATAAATTTCATCCATGATGGCAGGAATTTTCTTCCTTCTCACTAACCTGACTCCCTGTGTCTAAACAACATTTGGGACACAATAGGTATTCAGCAAATATTTTTAAAGAAATTAATAAAGGAATAGATCCTAACAACTCTTGTGACTGGCAGCAACTACAATGAAAACTGCCTTTGACATCTGTTTACCTTAATCATTCAAAGTTTAACATATTCATTACCCCCCTGGGATAGCACTTTAGAGTCTCAGTTGCTGGATGGTTCAAGGGTAATTTCTGAGCAATAATTTTGCTGAGCAGTTCAAGAAATGATCCTTGCTGAAGGACAAGCATACATAGGTCTCTCAAGAAATGATTCTAAAACCCTATAGAATTGTAATTGAGAATGAATACAACAGTCATCAGAAAGCCACATGGCTAGTTGTCAGATCCTTCTTCCTGCGTGCCAGTACAGGCACTATTCCATAGACTATCTAATCTAACCCTTTTGACTGTTAAGATTATCAATAATTCAGTTCATCAAATATGTATCAAGTACCTACAATGAGGCAGGCACTCTTCCAGATGCATACATATGGCTCATACATTTCTCCTAAGAATTTCAAATTCAGTTAAATGTGGGAATTGGCAAAGCTCCACATTCCCCTTCATATGAGGTTTGATTTACATTCATAATAGTATTTTGTAGTTCACAAACACCTACATAACTATTTCCTAACTTAGAACTTCACATCAGTTCTATGAAGTAGACATAAATCATTTCCATTTCATAGATGAAAAAACATAAGCACAATAGTTACGTGTCAATTAAAAAGAAAAGGAAAAACTTTAAGCTTAGAGAGAACACAAGTATTACCTAAGGTCACACCAACTCTTAAACTCCTTGATTCTCAGAAAATAGTAGAGCTCATTCTTTTACCCATCAGGAACACTTTCCACTGGATCCTTCTATACATTCTTGGAGTCCATAGTTTAGTTTTGTTTATTGTTGTTTTTCAAGGTATGCTTTATTTATTTATGTATTCTGTTTCATATCTAATTTACATAAGACACTAGTGATGCTCTCATAT
The DNA here is from genome assembly GCA_004363535.1 of Dasyprocta punctata. Taxonomy (NCBI): domain Eukaryota; kingdom Metazoa; phylum Chordata; class Mammalia; order Rodentia; family Dasyproctidae; genus Dasyprocta; species Dasyprocta punctata. Next base: position 29,920 of record RJWM01022447.1, on the reverse strand, counting down.
GGTTTATAATCTACCATGAAAAATAAAACACATAAAGGTATGTGTGCACTAAAACAGGAAGTGACACATACTATAAAAAAAAAAGATCTAAAATTAAAATACATGAGAGATGACTTCCAGCTGGAGAAAGAGCAAGACTTCCTGCAAGCAAACCACTAGGAATATGTGACTAAACCAAAAGAAAAAACTCCATTTAATGATCCTTGCTAAATAGCCCACATTTTGGTAAATTACAAGCTAAAGAAAAAGAGGAAGAAAACTATGACCCATTTAAAGTTCGTGGCATTATTCTTCTATCAAAAAATGAATATGAAATACATATGCATAAATTACCATGCTGGCAAGGTGTGGGTGTTAAGTTAATAGAGGATCTCCACCCACTCACCCCAACTCACTTTCCATTGGAGGAAATTTAGAGTCTATATGGACAGAAAATTATAAGCTTCCCACTTCAGCAGACAGAAAACTCATCAGAGATAAATCTTAGTCAGTTCTAGGAGAATCATCTTCCTGGTTAAACTGTATGGAATAAGTGGATTTCATATTCTGTTCACTCACTTGATTATACATAACACAAAAAAAGTGGAAGTCATGTACAATCCATATTTAAATCAACTATAAGCATATCCTTAGTGCCAATGCAATTATAGTTGGTTTAGACACCCAAGTGGAAACTCATCAGCCAATATTGTCCTCTGGTTGCTAGATGAGTTTGCCAAAAACTGCATGGGCATCAATAATTAGCCTGTCTTATTTTTTGTGCCCATTTTTTTCTCTAACTGTAAAAGATTATACTGGAAACTTGAAGAGACATGGTTTTGTTTTTAAGAGGTGTTGCTCGCAGCTAATAACCATATTTGATTTTTTTTTCAGTCTCTAAGGGCAGTATTCGATTTCTCTTTCAGTGTGCCATTAAGAAAAAAAGAAAAATCATTATTTTATTCAAAAATTCTGAAATTTTCAAAATTAGAACTCCGAACCATTGGAGTCAGGAAGTAGGGGCAATCATAGGCTTGAGAACAGGAGACCAGAATGACAGGGCTCAGGAAGTTACAGTAACACAATTAAAGGAGCATAAAGAACGCAAACTCAATTTATGGACAAGAACGAATTCAGGTCACTGGGACACTAAGGAGATCATAGAAAAAAAGTTTAGCTACATTTTATACTTCTGTATTCTGTACATTTTTCACTCTATAATTTTGAGTGTTTTTATATGAGCTATTATTACTTGAGGCAAATATTCACATTTTCAGTTATAGAAACTAAAGCTCAGAGATGTAGATTTTTATCAAAGTCCTATGACAAGTTGGTGAAGGAGCCAGAATGTCACTCTTGGGCTTCTAGTTTCCAGTGCCAGTGACTTTTCACCACCATCCACTCCTGTTCAATGGTTTCCAAAACTCCAAAAGTGGGAATAAACCTGACCCCTCTATAGAGGTAAGCAAAATGGAGGGATGCACATCACTCAGCAGGAGGAGTACCGAGTGAAAGAATTAGAAACTGTGTGGGCAGTTTCGAAAAGATCAATTAACGCTACTCAATGAAAATAATGTTTTAAAATTTTTAGAAGTTAAAAAATTTTGTTGTCCCACAGTGACACATAGAAAGTAAAAGCTGACTTAGGGACATTTTAGGACCAAATTGAGAAAAGAAATATCTTTTATTAATAGCTAATAATAGTTGAAAAGTATCTTTGGTGCTCTATATTACGTAACTATGCACACTGTGTCACTGGGCCCTTACAACTTTATGAAGCATGTAGTATTGCAAACTCTACCTTAAAGATGAAAATATAAAGAAACAAAGGCTGAAGAATTTGCCCAAAGTCAGGAAGTCACAAAGTGGCAGAAAAAAGGCTTTGAATGCAGGAAGCCCTGAGTTCATAGCCTAAAGTCTTAACCACCATTCTGCCTCAAAAGGCTGGTAATTGTTGAATACAACCTATATCAAGATGTTGTGCTATGTGCATTACAAACAATCCCTTATTACTTCAAAGAATCCTAGAATTCATATAATACTCACTTTTATATTTGGGAAAATCAAGTTTTAGAGAGTAGTTATCAAATGAAAGAGCCTAAGAAGTTGTCTCTTATGTGGCAAGAAAGAAACAATGACATGAAAAAATGAACTTCAGGTCAAGTAGAATAAGTTATGTAAATGCCCATTTTATTAATAGTTCATCAGTAACTTAGAGTCATTTCAGAAAAGTCATTTTAGGAAGGGGATAGAAACCACCGTGCAGTTTTGTTAGTGAATGAATAGGAGGTGAGGTGAAGTGAGGTGAGGCACTTTCAAGAGAAAGAGAGGAAAATAGCTGGACGGGAACACAGGCCAAGGAGTTATGTCTAATGTGAAAAACATCTGTGCATGATATGGAGATGTTGATGGAAACAGCAAAGAGTTTCAGTGTGGGAAATATTTAAGATACAGAAAAAAGAAATCGTCAATGAAATCAAATCCCTGAAAGGGAATAAGAAAGATGAAAATCAGCATCATTAGAAGTTTTGACTTAGAGAGAAGGTCAGATATTTCAAGATATCTTCTGCTAGGTCATGAGGGAAACTGAAGAGTAGAATAAAATGCCAAATGCCAAAATATTAGTTTATTTTGATGAGTGAAGAGGAGGACAGTTGAGTGTGAAGAACCATCAGAGTATGGAAGGTCATGGGAAGACTTCAGAGATCAAAGAATGAGAAAGTCTCTATCAACAAAATGTGGATCAAAAGCTTAACTTTCAGGACATTGGGCATGTGGAATTGAATTAGTAACAGCTTGTCATTAGGAGAAGTATAACATGTAAACATTGCTCCACAAAACAATCATGCGTTTTTGGTAATAAATTTACTAATTCTCACCATGTTATTTTAAGACAAACAAAACTATTGTGAGTCATAATTTATAGACTCCCTTGATATTTTAATAATTTTTTCCAAATTAAATTTTCTTTAAACATGTCCTGCCCGCCTCCATGCCCATCCTCCCTGCCAGTCGAACTCCGCCTCTCCAACAGTCCAGTAAGGCCTGGCGGGCCACTCAGAGGGCAGCTCCCAGTGGGCCCACTCCAGACCCTTCTTCCTGCCAAGACCGGCTTCTTTCCTTGGGCCTTTCAGGCTGAGCTCCTCACTCCTCAAAGGTGGTCTGCAGACCCACAGCCTAGACAACCGTTAGGAAGGCAGTCTCCCCAGATACTGTGTCACCCTCCTCAGGCCAGTCGTATACACGTCAGAGACTGGGAAGTTTAGACTTCGCCACAATCTTCCTTAACTTTAATTAAGTCAATGTGTTTCTCTCTCTCTCCCAGTTTTTCTCTTTTATACTGAATATTTGCCTATGGAATATAGTTCCAAATTCTTTTAGCTCAGTGCAGTCAGCTCTTTGATTCATTTTTCAAGTTTATTTTCTGTTCCACTCCTCTCAACCCTCCATCCTTGAGTCTGTTGGCATTCATGCACCTGTACCCAAAACAAGCCATGTGCTGTCATGCTACTATGACTTTGGTCATGCTCTTCCTTCGATCCTTCCAAATCCTTTTGCTCTTGATGGACTACTACTCATCCCAGAAGTCAGTTGTTATCTGCCCCAGAAACCCTTGTTTAATGCTCTCCAGCTGTGCATACCAGTGACATCATATGCAGAGCTGCTCTCCTTTACCATTACTTCTTTTTATTAGATTTCTGTATAGTATAGTACAGTAATTTCTGTATAGTATAGTAACTTTTTCTTTATGTATTTCCTCAAACAAAATATATATTCCATAAGGGCAAGACTGTATTTTATTCACCTTATATTGCTAGCACAATTTATAGCCCTGGTAAGAAATCAAGACACGGTGATAATAGCAATACATACAAAAATGCATTGGAGTATAGATATTGACCTGGAGAGATATTTAGATTTATATTGTATGTCCAGTTTATCTAGGTGTATTATGTTACACATAGTTTATAGATGCAATTTTATACATGTAATATATATGGGTAATTTATTCTTGGTTTATATACTTAGTCATTGTAATTTTTAAATATATTTTAGATAGATATAGTTCATAAATATATTTATCTTATATGTGTGTCTGTAGGGGATATGAATTAACTGAGCTTTCTGAGGAGAAAATATGAAGAGGAGAACATGAGAAAATATTTAAAATGAGGGATTTGAGGAATGTTTCATTTCTACAATCCCCGAAATGACTAATATAACCACACAAATCCCCATGAGCTTATGGGATTTGTTTTTGGCAAAAGCCACACATGCTACATAGCTACCCAAATGCCTAAATCATCTAGGTTGCCAAAACCGTATTTACGTTGTCTTTCTTCAGGCTCTACAAGACTTAATACTCTTCCGATTCCTATTTGAACCACTTACAAAGTAAAATTTTTTTTGTCATAGTTCCAAAATCAGTAAGTAAACAAATTTTCATAAAATGTACAAAATGTGCACTAGCAGTCATAAGTGTGGTCCCTGCCTCCATGGGGAAAGAAAGGAGGGCAGTGAACAAGAAGTAATTTATCAAATCCCTATTGTATGCAAGGTGTTGTTTTAGACATTTTGTCTGCTTTCTCACTTCTATCTTCATGACAATTCTAAGAGGTGACCTTCAATTCTCCTGGTTCTCAGCCCTTCAGGCTCAGACTAGAACTACACCGCCAGCTTTGCTGGGTCTCCAGCTTAGCAACTGCAAATCTGGAGACTTCTATGTCTCCATGGTCATGTGAGTCAACTCCTTACAATAAATTTCTCTCTCCTCTCTTTCTCTAGATGTAAGGAGGAGTAGGGAAGAAGATGTATGATAGCTTAATTTCTCTAGAGAACCTAGACAATACCTTATGTTCACAACCTATCATCTGCTTAAAATAAAAATAAAGCACTGGAAGTAAATTATTTTAGAAATACTATGATTGTCCATATTCCTCAACAAGGCTTCTGTGATGTTTCAATGATAGGCATTCAGCATAAACAAGAATCAAAAGTTGAAGTCTGCTGCTATCACAATCCAAAGAAAATAAGTGTGTGGAAGAGAACTACAAGGCGAGGATTCAGACCATAATTTAAGGCCCTTATATACATCATCTCATTCAATGTTTTTTAGAAGGCAAAGGCTTGTTATTCACAATGTTCCAAGTGCTCTATTATAAGAACTGCATTATTTTCCTTATGGGGCTTACCATAATCAAGAAGCATACTGTTTATCATTTGCTTGCTTATCATCTATTTTTTCTACCCATTTAACTCTTAAAATAATCCTGGGGTGAATATTATATTATACTGACTTATGAGCTCAGAGAATTAAGTAATTCACCATATCATTTACTAACTGACTGAATTTAATCAACTTAAAAAGGTGTCTCTTGGGCCGGGGATTTAGGTCAGTGGCACAAGTGCCTGCCTGGCGAGCACAAGGTCGTGAGTTCAATTCCCAGTACAAAACAAAAAAAAAGGTGTCTCTTAACATCATGTCTTCACTTTAAGTTAGTGATTGGATTGCTCAGTTCTCAGGGCTTTGTAATAATTAAGTGATGATTTAAATTGTCTAAAATACAAGTGTTCAATAAACAATAAACTCCTATTCCTTTACTGCAGGTCAATAAAATTCCAATAAATAGTTACCCATATCATATCCTACAGTTTCATATAACATGATAGGTTATTAAGAAAATAATAATTTAAAAGAATTGAGTTTTGAGCTGGATATATATATATATATACATATATATATATACATGAGGTATCTGAGCAAGTCTCTTCCATGTTAGTCCATTTTCTGTCAGTATAACAAATGCCTGAAGCCAGGGATTTAGCTCAGTGGCCTAAGCACCTGCTTGGCAGGCACAAGGTTGTGAGTTTAATCCCTGGTACAAAAAAAAAAGTGCCTGAGATAAACAATTCATAAAGATAAAAGGATTGTTTAGTTCACAGTTTTGATAGTGCTAGTTCACGGTGTAATTGGCCTGGATGTATTGGAGTCTAAGGCAAGGTAGGATATCATGGCAAGAGTGTGTGTCAGGGTAAACCACTTGCCTCAAAAGGAAAAGAGAGAAAAAAGAAGAGTTTTGGGTTCCACCATGTCTTTGGAGGCATTGGGGTTCCCTGTGATGTAGAGCCCTCCCGTTAAGGCCCACCTTGTGAAAGCTTTCCTATTTCCTAGTAGCATCACCCTGAGAAGCAAGTATTTGACACAGAGAACTTTGGCAGACTTATAATGTATAAAAAATGTATAACATTTGGAAATAGAGCATCATTAATAAATTAATTAGAAACACTGGAAATATCTAATTCTACATCACCCTGCCAGTTCTAGTATTGATGTTTCAAGATGTATTTAGAGTGTTGTCATTAGTACACTCTAGGAAATTATGATTTTTCCCTTATTTTCAAACATGGTTTCCTATTTACTAAAATACAATGTTTAATATATTCTTTCCATCAAATGATAATTTCTGTGAGATTATTTCAATCATATTCCACCATGCAGACTACACTTAAAATGAAATTTAGTACTAGCTGCAAGCAAAGATCTGTTACACAGACCTTCTCCTCTTCCTGAGCAAATTTTACCCTTGACCTTTTACAGTTAGTGATTTACTGCAGCAAAATTGGCTTTAATTTTAGGTTTTAGTCCTTTCCCAACTGGCAAAATTTACTCAAAGTTAAGATTCATAATTTTAGGAAATAGAAAAATTCATTTTTCAGCAAAAATATTAAATATTTTAAAGGATCTTTGGATTTCAATTCACTTTTCTCTATGAATGTTCACATTTGTTGTATTTTTATTGAATGTATACTTCACACTATGACCTACTCATAAAAATCAATCTTAATGGGTTGAGGACACTCCTCAGTGGTACAGCACTTGCCTAAATTCAATCCCCAGCACTGCATAATGGAACTCATGCTTGACTGTAATAAAGAAAACACAAGACATAATCGAAAAAGTTATTTTTATTTTATTTTCCAAAAGTTCATTTGGCAGGAGTACCTTGTTTCACAAAATGGATATTAACTGTTTTAGTCATTTGTTCTCAACTACAACCAACTAACTATACAGCGTGTCTTGCACAAAACTCCACCATCTTATGCTTCCTTTCTATAAACGTTTCTTAGGCATTTGTTTTCCTTATTTAAATTTAAATATGCTTTGTAAATGAGAGAGACCTCAGTAATGCAATTTTGCATATTTTAATTTTTACCAACATTAGACAAAATTTTATTCTCAGATATTTATGCATATGTCATGCATAAATACAGTTTAAGACTGGTGTGATTATAAAAATATACTCATGATAAAAAAAATCAAATGATAATGTGATGAACTGAATCATTTCATACATCTGTAATTGGCAACCTTATTTTTAAACAGAAAAATAAAATATCCTGAGGAGGCTTAAGCAGTAAATAATACTTTCTATGTCTCTTTCCTTTCTTTTTTCCCACCCTCTCTTTCCCTAGATACCAAGTTCCCTTCTGCCCTCACAATTATAGAGAGGAGCAGCTCAGCCCATACCTGGGAGAGATGAAAAGTACAAAAGCAGTTTTCCAAAAACAGTCCCAGGTCTCCGTGAAATTCAAGCAACAAGGAGCTCTCTGGCCTGCCTCACTTAACTGATTTTCCTATGACTGGTGCCCAGAGCCTCTGTCTTGCCATATTTTCTTCTTTGATCACTCTTAGAAAAGTTACATTCAGGGAGGCTGACTGATGAAGGAGGTCCTCAGTCTCACTGAATAGTTGGGTTTGGGGGGTTCTTTCATCTGGTTCCTGAGTAAGATGTAAGCAGTGCCACACAATTAATGTCTCAATTATTAATTTATTGTCTTTACAATACATAAATTACATGTAACCTTACACATTTTAGCATTTAATTTCACTTTTCCAACCTATAGTTAACCTTGTTTTGTAATCCAAACAAAGATTCTCTCACAAATCAAAAAATCATTCCCCTGTCCCAATTGGGTAATATTTATGAGAAAAGCGCTAACGGAGTTACTTTTTTTCACAAGTCCGTATGTTGTTGCAAGTTGAAACAGTTGAATAAGTGATGAAATTGAAGCTTTTACTCATCACCACCAGAAATCTGGTGGGAAGGGTACATCTAACCCATGGGAAAAGTAAGGAGTAATGAGAAACATGCTTTCAACTGTACTCAGCTACATGAGAACTGTAACACCAAAACATTCCTCAGAGACATAACTTACCAGACTCAGTAATTTTAGAAGTAACAATTTTCCTGGAAGAAATTGTTGATTCTCCAAATAGTCTAAAATTATGTTTAAGACTTTGTTATGTATTACAACAAATTCAAATATATTGAGAGATGAGGGAAAAATCTTTCCTACAAATCACTCTTACTTACACAGGCTCCAAAAACTTCAGAATATTGTTTTAGGTCAGCTGCTGTCCAAGCATTAAAATCACCTGGAAAGGTTGTTAACCAGAATTTTGAATTCATTCAGAGAGAGGTGAATTTTAAGAATCTACATTCTTAGCAAGTTCCCTTGATACTGATACTATTGACCCAGGGATCACAGTTAAAGAATTATAGGAGGCATAAATAAACTGTTGTATTTATATCATGTTCTAATATTAATGTGCTTTACAGAAAGGTAGAAATTAAATGAACAAGACACAAGACTAATGACTTTTATTTTTCTTTTCTTCCTTTCTTTTCTTTTTTTCTTTTCTTCCTTTTTTGTTGTTGTTGTTTTTTTTTTTTTTTTTTTTTTTTTTTTTTTTTTTTTTTTTTTTTTTTTTTTTTTTTTTTTTTTTTTTTTTTTTTTTTTTTTTTTTTTGTACTGGGAACTGAACTCAGGACCTTGCATTTGCCAGGCAGGCGCTGTGCTGCTGAGCTATACTCTCAGCCCCCAAGACTAATGACTTGTATTGTGTCCTAAAATAGTAAGAAAAATCCACATTAGATGACTTAAAATGAGCTATTTTAAAGTACAAGGTTATGATGATTAATTTGAAGTGTCAACTTGACTGGACTGAGGGATCCCTAGAAAACTGGTAAAGCATTACTTCTGAGTGTGTTTATGAAATATTTTCCAGAGAAGATTGGTGTGTGGGTCAACAAACTGAATGAGAAAGCCTCATACCTTCAATGTGAGCAGGCAACATACAATTGGCTGAGGACCCAGTTGGAATACGAAAGCAGATGGGAAAAACTCTGAGTCTTCCTCCAAATGCTACTATCCTAGGACATTAAACTCCAGATTCTTCAAGCTTCAGACTCTGAGACTCATACTAGTCAGTCTTTGGGGGCTCTGGAGCCTTGGAGCTCAGACTGCAGGCTGAACATCGGCCTCCCTGGTCCTGAGACTTCCCTCTTACTGGATTAAGCCATGGTACTGACTCCTGGCTCTCCAGCTTGCAGACAGCTATTGCAAAACTTTTGCTTCCGCAATCATGTGAGTCAATCCCCTAACAATCCCCCTCATATATATGCAACCTATTGGTTTCATTTCTCTGGAGAACCCTGACTCATAGAAAGGACCAAGATCAGCTGTTGGAACAGTGGTGAAATGTATGGTACTTTCCCTAAGGCATCAAATCTGTTTCTACCTTTTCTAACCTATGACCTGAACTCGTTATGACCTTCTCATTGAAAAGACCCACTGAACACCCTGCCAAATGTCACCAGTGCCATCTCTGGGGGAAAATATGTCTGATTTAAAAAGATTGGAAATACAAAATTAAGAAAACTGGAGAGGAGCAAGGCTTTAAGAAAATGAAGTTTTTAAAAAGGCAAACATAAACCTCACACTTAGTCTACTATCATGGCAATTTGCCTACTCTGCAATGGAAAGTTTATTCTGAACTGCAGAAGTATATCATAGCTCCATAATGAAAAGAACTTTTTGATCAAAAGTGTATGTTGAGTGAAAGAAAAAAGAAAGAAGCTGTATTATGTACATGTACCACTCCCCAAGACAATTATAAAACGCATGTACTGCAAACATGTACTAATGGGAAAAAAAGATTAAAAAGAAAAATAACTTTTCCAATCTTCACTCTGTTTTCATTTGTCTTTTTTCTTCCTTCCATTCCTAACTGTGGAAACTTCTTGTTGGAATTTTTCACTAAGTAAGACCACCATCAAATCCATATTCTATATTATTTTATTTAAAAATAGTATTTCATGTTATAATGTTTCTATAGGGCAATTTGGCTGTATAAATCAAAAGCCTCTGAAAAGTATATTCTCTATGACATAGAAAATCTATTTTTGGAATTTATCCTGAGGGAAATTAACATGACTGTATCTTCAAACATTTAAAAACATGTTTATTCATCAAAGCAAGGGTTATTTTAGAATATTGTGAAAGTTTAAATGTCTAACAAAATAATATTTTTAAATCTGTGACACATTAAAACCAATTATTTAAATATAGAAGAATTTTTAATTGGCATAGAAAGATATTCAGCATATATTACATTAGGAAAACAAGTTGAAAGGTGTATTTTAAATTATATTTTAGAAAAATGTGCATAGGAATAAGTGAAAGACAAGTATACACTGGACATTTAATCAATAATCTCATTAGACTAATAATCATTCAACTTTTTTTACTAGTCCAGACCTACAATAAATAAGATTTATAAGAAAAAAAATAAAATTCAAATTTAAATCATTTCAAAATGTTTAAATAGTAATACAGAAAACTTTTTGTTTCATGAAAGATAATGGTGACACTTGAAAACTTTATAAAAATTTGTTTCTTTGGTTTTTGTTTTAGTAGCACTGAGGATGAAACCCAGGGCCTTTGCAGTGAACTATACCTCAAGCCCTTAGTTTTTTTATTTTTTATTTGAAACAGTCTTGCTATGTTGTTAAACTTTCCAGCCTTGACTCGAATTTACAATCCTCTTACCTCATCCTCCCAGAGTTCTGAGATTTCAGGTGTGTGCCATCATCCCCAGCTAACACTCATTTTATTTCCACATATGCAAAAATTTTTTCAGCTAGGTAACCTCAAGATGGAAAAAATTTCATTCTGTACACAAACAATAAGAAAAAAATCATCTAAGTTGATCAAAGGAAATATTCAACAAAACAATTATAACTCCAATTCACAAACAAAAATATTTTTTCCCTGAAAATATTGTACAGTAGGTAAGAACAGACCAAACATTAGAGAGAGACACATCTTTTTGTCTGTCTGTATGTGTGTGCATGTGTGTGGTGTACTGGGGCTTGAACCCAAGCCTTTGTACAGAACTACATCCCCAGCCTTTTTTACAGGTGTGGGGGATAGGGTCTCACTAAGTCACTAGTTGCCCAGGCTGATCTCAAAACTTGTGATTCTTCAGCCTTTTCCTCCCTGTGTGCTGTGATTACAGATGTGCACTACCACACCCAGCTAGAAAGAGACACATTGGAAGAAATCTTTGGCTATTATGTAGCTACTAACTTAGTTCTTTCTCTTAAAAATAGTGGGATTTTGTTTTTAACTGATGTTAAATAGTAAGTTCATAGGAAGGCAAACAATCCAATATGTACCCATTTTAGAACACAAACTTAATTTCCTCTTGTTAATGTGTCCTAAACTTTTCAGCATCCAGGGATGGCCAGCACTATTATTCATAGACTAAAAACTACAACCTGCTCAGGAACATGGAAGTATTCCTCAAGGGTGGTATTTTTTTCCTTCACATGAAAGCACAAATAGCTAGTATTTACATTTATCTTTACATGGGTCAACTTCCAATGGTTTTTAAAACACCAGTGGCAGATTCTTCTTGATTTAAAAAGACTGCCTCAGAACTGGACTCTAAAGTCCTGACTCCATGCCTTCCACTGACTGTGCTGTGGCTGTTATTTAATTAATCATATAATCTTAGATTCTGGGATTTTTCAGCTATACTGCTGAAAATTTTTAAAAAGATAATGTCTAAATTAGCATAAGGTTATTTCTGTATCTGTGACTTTATTCTAGAGGCTCCTTCTTATTTGTTAAATATTCTTCACTTTGTACAACTCCAAAGACATGAAAAAAGTTATGCAAATAACTGTCATTATTCTGGTGTACCCTTTTTAAAAACATAAACTGGGAACAATTACAAAGCTATTTATAAAGATTTACTACTGTAAATGGAATTTTCTGCTTCTTCAAAGTAAACAACGAAAGACAACTTCCTGTTGAGAAATCAAAACTGTTATAGAAGTGCCTACAAACAGAAATGACAACTTTTCATCTATTTTTATATTTAACTTAAGACCCATTTTCATTATTGGACTATAGATTACATTTAATCTTATGTTTGTATGTAATCAAATTTAATCCTCCCTTTCAGTGCTCAAACTAATTTATATCCTTGATTTAATTTTAGAAAAAGAATACTACTTCTGAAAATTTCTGGGTCCCACTTGCTTAGATACTATCTTGAGTGGTTGATATCATTCGGTTGATAACAGTATCACAAGTATTTGTGAAAATCTTTGAAGTTTTCAGAATTCATTCTATAATCTACTGTTATAAGCATCAAATCAAATACTACCAAAAAATTGATTAACTTGGTTAATTTTTCCCTTGCTGAAACAAAATGCTCAACATCCAAAGATAAAGGGAAAAAGGTTTCCTGCAGCCCAGTTTGTAAAGGTTTCAGTTCACAGTCGGCTGGCTCCAAGGCAGGTTGTTATGGCACAGGCATCACAGAGGAGAAGCCATACATAGCAAAGTAGGAGAAGGAGAAGGCAGACATCAGCAAGTGACAGCAGCAGCTCTCTTTCTGGCACTTATATTCCCTCCAAACTATTCACCCTTAGGGCGGGTAGCACTCTCACCCAAACTGAAGCAGCCTTAATCCCAGTATTGCACCTTTAATCCCAGAGTCACATCCCTTCATCTCAGCATCACACGCCCTAGATCCAGCGACATATGAAAAGCCCCACCTATGACCACTTGAAGCTTTGGGGGGACATCTAGTTATAACTGTAACAATAACATTCTCATTTTCATAATAGAGGAGTTGAGAAATTTGTGTACCTATAACAGCCACTGAGCTCCTTTTAAAATGAAAGTTCTCCTTTAAACTTCACAATGATTGAAAGCTATAACATTCTCTAGATGAGAAATCTTAAGAAATCTTTAATATTTGTTCTAATACTAAATAATAAAAATGGTGGGCTCAGGATAAGAATCTGTGAAATATATGAAAATATCTAGCTATCACTCTTCTATATTCACATTTCTAAATTTAATGTTAAAAGATATTCTAATTCCTCCTTTAGACATTTGTAAAGTTTCTATTTAATATTTTGAAAATAAACAACCCCATCCTCAGAATAATTCAAGTAGATGTTTGAACTTTGCAAGTAAGACATACTAAGACTCTTTCAATAAAAATCCAACTTATAGAATGAAAGACATAACAGTCCTACAAAGTAACAGAATAAAATTTTTTGAAAGTTAGTTTTGCGAAGCAAATTACTTTTCCTTCCGACCCCTCATATTCTTCATCCATCTAATCCTCGCACTCATCCTACACAAGGCAATAAACATGCCAGGGAATAAGATAACAGACACCTTCTAAACTCTAGATGTGCACACTACAGTGAAAGGGATAGAAAACTAATGTAAATTGGAAAAAAGGTGATCTTATAGGATTTTAACAAAGATTTTAGAGTTTGCAGAAAGAATCAGCTATAAAAATTTGTATACATTTTTAATACAGCTTTATGAATCCTTTCTCATTTTGAAGTAACATTGTTTAACAACTGACAAACACCAATATTTCCATTGCAAATTTCAGTATGGTAAATGACAAATAAGTATCTGACAAACTGCTCGCTATTCACAGGGAAATGCGAATCAAAACCACAATGAGCTATTGTCTTATACCAGTCAGAATATCCACTGTCAAAAAGACAAAAATGAACAAATTCTGACAAGGATGCTCAGAAAGGGAAGCTCTCATACACTTGCCGGGAATGTAAATTATCATAGTCATTATGGAAAACAGCATGGCATTTCCTCAAAAAATTAAATGTTGAACAACCATATGAGTCAGCAATCACAATGCTGGTTGTATAGTCAAAGGAAATAAAATAGTGTATCAAAGAAATATCTGCATTCTTATGTTTATTGTCACATTATTTACATTAGCCAACATATAGATCAAGCAAAGTGTCCATCAATGAATGAAGAAAGAAAATGTGGTACATATATTCATTGTAACATTATTCAACCATAATAAAAAAGTAAATCCTGCTATCTGCAGCAAAATGGATGGAACTGGAGGACACTGAGTGAGGTAAGGAAACAAAGCAGTCCGCAGAAACACAAATGCTGTATACTCCGACTTATATGTGAAAGATGAAAAGGTTGATCTTAGAGAAGGATAGCAGTCACTAAAGTCTAAGAAGGGTAGAAGTGTACAGAAAGTTTGATGAAGTGTTCCAAAACAGTTAGAGAAGAGGAGTAAATTCTAGTCTCCTTATAGAACAATGAGGTGACTATAGTTGACAATGATTTATTATAGATCTCAAATTAACTAGAAGGAGTTCAAATATTCCCAACACATGAATTACCTGATTTGATCACAATACATTTATCAAATTATCACACTGTATCCTATAAATACGTGTAACTATTGTTTCTCAGCTAAAAACTAAATGAAGAGCTTGTTTTTCAGTATTTTCCATAAGAATTCTCAGTGCGAACCTTGAAAAAGAAACAGGATTTATATTTTAAAATAACATACAAAATTTACCCTTCAGGGAAAACTGTCAAGATGCAATTTTTCAGAGCCAACAATAGGACAGGGTACAAGAATGTAATGTTTCTCACAAAATGTCAGAAAGTTATATTCTTTTATGACTTCAAAAAAAAGGACATCATAAAGAAAACAAGAGCGGCATTGCTGCTTCCGATTTTGCATGTTTGTGTGCTTTAGACCTGAATGAGATCTTCCTGATACCAACCCCCCTCGCCAGTAATCTCACAAAAGTTAGAGTCCCAGAGAGATCAAGCACAGCAGAAAAGGCTCAGAGTTCCATCTGAGAGGCACTGAACTGAGATGCTAGGCGAGATCCCGGGGGGAATATGACGGGGGAAGACAATGGAGAGAGCGCAGGTCAGGCAATGCTTGATGGCTGGAATTAATGTAACTCCTGTGAGTTACATTAATGGAAAACAAGGAAACGGAAAGCTGGGAAGAAGACTCAGTCCTCATTACTACTCTGTCTGCGTTAATATAAGTCATGTAAGTTTCTTCTGAAGCCTGTCCATGATCTGTGAGACACCAAAAAGTCCATCTTCCTCGGTACCGACCATCTCTTCTCCTTTACAGTTTCCGCCAAGTATCAGCACCAGTGACAGCTTCTCCCACCATCCCTGCTCACTGTGATTTTAAAAAGTTACTATTATACTTATACTGGACCATAAAAATTATACTTACTAGTGCAGTGATTTGATGTTTCAATACATATATACATTGTGTAATGTTTAAATCAGGTTGAGCATATCTATGTTTTCAAACATTTACCATTTATGGTTAAAAAAAAAAAAAACTTCCAAAATCCTTTCTTCTAGCATTTTGAAATGTGCAGCATATTTTATAATTACAGGACTGTGCACTAGCACTGATCTCTTCTTTAAGAAGCAGAGTTTTATCATGGCGAAGAGCGCAAACTGTGGAGCCCAGTTGCCCAAGCTGATGCCCAGATCAACCTCTTGTGAGTTACAGAAGTTTGGACAAGAAATCAAGCTTCCTTGTGCCTTTATGAGGAAGCAATAATACACGCATAGTATAACAAATCAGTGCTCTCCTGTTGCTTTATGTGTTAGTTTTGTCTCCTTAGCTAGTGACAAACTTCGTGTCTGATAAAATTCTAAAGTAGATATGATTATCGAATGAGAAATGTGTAGGTAAATTAAGAATTGAGGTTTGGGAGGCATTCCTATATAACAAAATTAATTCCCCAGTTAAGGGTACTTGAATTGGATTTCCAAGCAGTTTTCTAGTTCCATCGGTATTTTAGCTTTCAGGTAAGAAGCCAGAGTTTAGAGGGGTTAAGTGATAAGATCAGAAACAAACAGCTATTTAAAGATAGCAATATGCAATATATTAACCAGTGTTAATCTCCTATTATTTTGTTTTGAAATTCTGCATCATTGTTTTGTTCTTTTTTTGTTTTTAAAAACAAAAATAAAAAACAAAAAAGAACAAACAGCTAGTTATGTGTGGGGTCAATCAGTTCTCATTTTTATTTTTTATCCTTTCTCTCATACCACACTGGTAAAGAATAAAAAAAAATTTGACTGGCTTAACTGCAGACCTGCCTGTATATTACTGCATTATTTCTAAAAATCCCTTTACACACTACATTTCATAGATTTTTTTCCAAAATAAAAAAAAATTCATCAAATATTATTGGAAACCAAAGGAGAATGATCTATCAACAAATTGTAGATATCAGCAAGGTGTTTTTTTCTTTTTTTTTTTTTTCTTTTTTTTAGCTTTTTATTTTTTGGTGCTGAGGACCAGACTCAAAGCTTCCAGCTTGCTAGACAGGTGTTCTACCACTGAGCTAAATCCCCAGCTCCAAGGTTATTTTAAAAGTACAACCACACCTTCCCACACACACACCCAGTAAAAATGTGAAAATATAAATTCTCCTAGAAAACAGAGTAGAAAGTTTTCAGATAGACACAACACGTTATAATTCTAAAAAGGATAGAACCACTGATATAAATGAGTTCCTTTCAATCCACAATTCTATGATTCTAACATTAAATCTGCTAATTATAAAAAGCTAGATTTTTGTGGTCAAATATTTCATGATTAGAGAAATGCATTAAAACGTAATACTATTTTAAACTTCAAAAAGAGTAGAATTAGCTTCTATTTATAAGACAGTGCTAAAATAAATATTTTCATCTTTTCTGGCCTTGGGTCACTACACTTTTAAAGTCAAAGACTGAATGAACTTTGTATTACAGCAAAAGGCAATACAGCACAAACCGCAGATGTGAGTGCGTCCAGAAAGGCCACATCATCACAGTAAACACTGCTTCCCAACCGCGGGCCTCTGAAGTGGTGAGTCATCATTTATAGGAATGTTCTTCCTCCAGTACCAATAACACCCACTTTGAAAAACAAAACCAGACAGGCATGGTGGCTTCCACCTGTAGTCCCATCTACTTGGCAGACTAATGAAAAAGGATTGCTTGAGCTCAGGAGTTGGAGCTATTCCGGACAGCATAACCAGATCCCAGGCCATCTCTAAAAACAAACACAAAATTAGTGATAGGACAAGTTAAAAAAAAATTCAATACAGTAGAAGGACCTAAGCTAAGAGGAATCAAGAGATGTCCCTATCTCCTTGGACAAATTGTTTAACCAAGTCCAGGTCTCAGTTTTCAGCTAAAAAAAAAAAAAAAAAAAAAAAAGAGGAATTTAGGAATTCAATCTCTCCAGTTTTTCAGGGGTTTTTTTTGTTTGTTTTTGTTTGTTTGTTTTGTTTTGCTTTGGCCATCTTCCAAAATCCTACTCAACCTGAATATGAGGCTCCTCTGTTTATCCTGGCTCACCCTGTGACAGAAGGAGAGCCAAGCAGATCTAGCAAAGTATGAGGTAGTAAGACGGCTTTCTAATTCTTCCTGAGTCAGCCCCTTCTCCAAAATCCAGTATTTCATTCAGCGTTACAAATTCTCAGATCAGAAAAAACTACTTTGCTTATATTCAAAAAAAAAAAAAAAAGGGAAATTTAAAATGCCTTCTAAAGGGAAGTTTAAAATGCCTTCTAGAAACAAATGATTTAAATTGTTCACAGCTTTTAGGGGGTGGGAATAACAACAGCAAACATTTAGTAGTATTCATTTGTATTTTATCACATAAGAATTTGAAGAAAATTTCATAGTCACTTATTAAGGTACAAGGATGAAGTGCATGACTCCCCAGTAACTAAATAAATTAAGAATTGATATGGGAAATAGGCAAAGGAAACTTTTCATGTGTTACCACTTACATATCATTTTATGCATCACTCAAAATCATCCCAACAGGAAAAATAAAATAAACACACAACTTAGATATTGAGAATCAATTTTGACTTAGTCCATTTAAACTACTATAACAAAATACAACTGACTCAGTGGTTTAAATCCCATTTATTCCTCAGAATCTGGAAACTAAGTATTCTAATAACAAGATATTAACACATTTGGAGTGTGCTGAGAGCTCATTCCTGATTCATGGTGGTTGTCTTCTTGTGTTCTTGTGCAGCAAAAGGAAAATGAACTCTGGAGTACCTTTCATATGGGCACTAATGTCACCCAAGAGGGCTTCACTTCCTATAGGACCCACTTTCTCTGTTGTTTTGGATTTTTCTTTCTTTTTTTTTTTTTTTAGCAGGGGGTTACTGGGAATTGAACTCAAAACCTGATGCTTGCCAGCCAGGTATTGTGCTGCTGAGCTATATCCCCATCCCATAGGTCCCCCTTTCTGATGCCATCACACTGCGGGTTAATATCTCAACACAGAAATTTGGAGGATGGCACAATATTCAGTTTGTAACATTATTCTTAGTTTGTAAAACTCATGTCCTCACACGCAGGATATATTCAATTCCCAAACCCGAAAAGTCTTAGTTCATGTTAGTATCAACCCAAAGTTCAAGTCCTAAGTCCCATATAAATATGATCTGAATTAAATATGAGTAAACAAAACCCTCTCTGGTTAGATACCCAGGAAACCAAACAAGCATATGCTTCCAAAATACAATGATAGAAAAGGCAGAGGATAGACCATCTGATTTCAAAAAGGAAAAACAGGAAAAAAGAAAAGGTAATGGATCCTAAGCAAGTTCAAAAAATAACAGAGCAAACAACATTAAGTTTTAAGACTGAAGGATGCTCTTCTTTGCACTCAAGAGGCTGAGGCAGGAGGGTCACAGTGAGATCAAGGCCAGCCTGGACTACATAAGTGAAAGTCTGCCTCAAAAAAAAAAACAAGATCTTTGGTCGAATGCAACACTCTCTGGACCCATTAGTAGGGAACATCACACCTATGACTTCAGGCCTCTGTGGTTACCTGCCCATTCTGCCACTCCCCGATATGACCCGACCCTGTAGCGGCTCTCTCTCAGGCCAGATCGTAACTCTACAGCTCCCTCGGTGTAGGAGGTTGTTTTGTTCATTTGCTTGCTTGTTTGTTTGTTTGGAAACCTAACTTTTTAAGGATTGCCTTTTAAAATCTAAGAAACACTGTTGCCTTTTACTAACTAGCAATGTTGCTATTAAATATTTTCATAATATAGTCTCCAGGAAAGAAGAAAAAAATGCCTTATCTGTGTCTTTCAGATCTCAAGTCAGTTTAAAACAATTTATCCTTATGTGCTCCACATTTGTATTCCTTTTTAAAATAATCATTAGCTCATATTAATTGAATAATATAATGGGTTTCTATGTAATATTTTCATACATCAAAAATTGATCATATCCACCCTCCCTATTATTCTCTCTAACTCCTCCCCCAATCCTAATTCTCTTCTAACTTTATGTCTTTCCCTGCTAGATTCCACATGCAAGAAAATACATATGATACTTGTCTTTCTGAGCCTGGCTTATTTTGCTTAACATGATGAGGTCCAGTTCCATTCAAGTTGCTTCTTTATGGTTTAATTATACTATCTATTTATCTATCTATCTATATTAATAGTATATAATATTAACATGTATATATATATAAATACATATATATATTACATTATCTTCATTCATTAGTGGGCATCTAGACCGATTCCATCTATAACTTGGCAATTGTGAATACTGTTACAATAAACATGCATATGTAAGTATCCCTGCAGTATGCTGACTTTGATTTCCTTCAGCTATATGTCCAGGAGTGATATGGCTGGAACATATGGTAATTACATTTTTAATTTTTAAGTTTTTGAGGGACCTCCATATTGATTTTTATAGTTGCTGTAACCATTTACATTCTTACCAACAGTGAATAAGAGCTCCTTTTTCTCCATGTCCACACTAGCACTTCTTAAATTTTTATTTCTTGGTAATAACCAGTCTGACTGAATGAGATAGAATGTCAATGTAGTTTTTGATTTGCATTTCCCAATGTCTAAAGACATTGAGTACTTTTTTATATACGTATTTGTCATTTGTACTTCTTTTGAGAAATATCTCTTCAGTTCATTTGCCCATTTGTTCATTGCATTACTTATTCTTTTGATGTTAATGGTTTTTAGTTACTTACATATTCTGGATATCAACCCTCTATCAGATAATCCATGAACACAGACAACTGTTCCATCTTTTTGTGTCTTCAATTTCTTTTCTTGGTGTTTCATAATTTTCATTGCAGAAAGCTTTGCTTCCTTAGCTTTTGCCTAGTTGTTTGGGTTTTTGTTTGTTTTGCTTTTTGTAAGTTACTTGTTTTTGAGGCAGTGGGAATTGAATCCAGGGCCTCTGCACTGAGCTATATTAATTTTGGGGGGCAGTATTTCACAAGTCACAAAGTTGCCCAGGTTAGGCTCAAACTTGTCACCTTCCTGCCTCAGCCTACTAAGTGCTGGGATTACACATGTGCCCAACTTTTGGAGGTATATGAGTGGGATTGCTTTCATTTCTTTCTTTCTCAACAAAATTATGTTCAGTATATTTTTAAAAGACTACTAATTTTTATATGTTGATGTTGTATCCTACTACTTTGCTAAATTCAGTTCTAGTAATCTTTTGCTGAAGTTTAGGTATTCCTATATAAAGAATCACATCATCTACAAGCAGGGGTAGTTTGACTTTCCCCCTTCCTATTTGTATGCCTTTTATTTCTTTCTCTGACCTAATTGCTCCGGCTAAAATTTCTAATACTCTAATGAATAAGAATACTGAGAGGCAACACCTTTGTCTCATTTCCTTAAAGGATAATGCACCAAGATAAGATGGGTTTTGCCTCAAGAGCACAAGACCACTTTAATATTCAAACGTTAATCAGTGTAATTCACCATATTAAAATAATGAAGGATAAAAATAATTCCAATGCATTCAAGCAAAAAAACCCTCATAATAAAAGCTTACATTAACCTAATGAACGATCACTATAAGATGTGTTACATACACACACCAACTCCCCAAATGAATGTAGCAATCATTATATAATGCAAATACATACTACTAAAAAATTTTAAAGGTTTCTATGAAAACCTATAACTTACATTATTCTCAAAGGTAAAATATTGGATGCCATAGCCCTAAAATCAAGACCAAGGCAAAAATGTGTGCTATTATCATTTCTATTCATTACTACACTAATAGTCCTACACAGTGTAATAGGTCATGAGAAAAAGATGACAAGAATAAAGTTCATAAAGGAAGAAGTTACACTTGCTTTACGGTGTTTGTTAAAGGAATTATTGCTTAGATAGACAACCCTAAAGAACCTTCCTAAAACCTTCCAGAAGGAATCGATGAACTTAACATGTTTTAAGGTATAAGGCCAGTATGCAAACATCAATTGTATTCGTATCTACTAGCAACAAACAATTGAAAACTAAAGTAAAACAAGATAATTTATAATACATCAAAAAAACCCACAAAATATGTAAGAATAAACTTAATACTAAATGTATAAAATTTCTAAAAACTAGAAAACATCACAGAGCAACCTGCAGCAGCCTGCATCCCATAACTAAATCAGGCCCAAGTCATACAGTATAGAGGTAAATTAAAGAGAACCTAAATAAGTGAAAGACCCACCATGCTTATTAACTGAAAATTCCATAGTGTTAAAATTCTTAATCTCCTCTAGTTTTTAATAAGCTCACATTCTAAATCAAAATCTCAGCAGGCATTTTTTGGGGAAATGGGCAAATTGATTATTTAAACATACGTAGGAATGCAGAGTATTAGAATATTCCAAAATCATAATTAGAAAAAAACAAAGCTGGAAGACACCACCTGTTCTCAAGACCAAATGTAAAATCATTGGAATTTATTTTGTAGTATGGCTTACAAGAATGAACAATACAGCAGAATAAAGAATGGAGAAATAGACCCCTGTATACATGGTTACTTGACTTTGAAACGTCTTTCTAACAAATAGTGCTAAATAGTGATTATCCATGTTGAAAATGAAGCTCAACCCCTCTTATACCATGAAAATTTAACTGAAGGTAAATCATATAAGTTAAATTAAAAAGACAGACTCATAAGCCTTCTAGAAAAAAATAGAGAATATCTTTATAATCTTAGGAAGGTAAACAGTATTTCATAGTACACAAAATTCACTAACCATAAAGGAAAAAAACAACCACCGCTGAATTCTACAAGAAATTTAGGGAAGACTTAATGCCAACACTCCTCAAACTCTTCAATGAAATTGAAAGGGAAGTAAGTCTCCCTAACTTATTCCTGGAAACAAGTATTATCCTAATACCAAAACCAGAGAAGCACCCAAACAAAAAAGAAAATTACAGGCCAATCTCCCTAATGAACATAGATGCAAAAATCCTCAATAAAGTACTGGTAAATAGGATACAGAAAGTTATCGGAAAAATTATACACCATGATCAAGTGGGATTCATCCCAGGAATGCAGGGATGGTTTAACATATGCAAATCAACACATGTAATACACCATATCAACAGGGCCAAGGACAAGAACCACAAGATCATCTCAATAGGTGCAGAAAAAGCTTTTGACAAAATCCAACACCCATTCATGATAAAAACCCTACAGAAAATCAGAACAGATGGTCTCTACCTCAACCTGATAAAAGCCATATATCATAAACCAACAGTCAATGTCTTACTAAATGGAGAAAAACTGAAAGCTTTCAACCTAAAATCAGGAACAAGTCAAGGATGTCCATTATCACCACTCCTATTCAATATAGTTCTGGAATTATTAGCCAGAGCAATTAGACAAGAGAAATAAATAAAAGGAATAAGGATAGGAAAGGAAGAAGTTAAATTATCATTTTCTGCTGATGATATGATACTCTACACAGAAGACCCCTAGAAATCCATCGAAAGAGTTCTAGATGTAATAACCAAATTCACTAATGTCGCTGGAGACAAGGTCAACACTCAAGAATCAATAGCATTCCTGTACACAAACAACAAACTCACTGAGAGAAAAATAAGAGAAACCACACCCTTCACTATAGCATCCAGAAAAATGAAATAATTAGGAATCAATCTAACAAAGGAAGTAAAACATCTATACAGTGAAAACTACAATGCTCTGAAGAAGGAAATCGAAGAAGATTTCAGAAAATGGAAAGATATTCCCTGTTCATGGATAGGAAGAACAAATATCATGAAAATGGCCATTCTCCCAAAATTATTATACAGATTTAATGCAATCCCAATCAAAATTCCACTTGCCTACCTCACAGAGCTAAAGAAAGCATTCCTGAAATTCATCTGGAACCAGAAAAGACCTAGACTAGCAAAGGCAATTCTGGACAACAAAGATAAGGCAGGAGGCATCACAATCCCTGACTTCAAACTATACTACAAAACTACTGTGATAAAATCAGCATGGTACTGGAATCAAAACAGACCTGAAGATCAATGGAATAGATTAGAAGATACAGCCACAACTACAAACACACTCAGCCACCTCATCTTTGACAAAGGGGCCAAACATGTACATTGAAAGAAAGACAGCCTCTTTAACAAATGGTGCTGGAAAAACTGGCTTTCTATATACCGTAAACTAAAACTAGATCCATGTCTATCACCAGGCACTAAAATAAAGTCAAAATGGATCAAAGATCTGAATATTAAAATAGAGACACTAAACTTACTAGAAGACAAAGTAGGTAAAAATCTTGATGACATAGGAGTAGGCAGAGAGTTCATGAACAAAAATCAAACTGTACAGGAAATACTTCCCAGAATCAACAACTGGGATCTCATCTTACTAAAAAGTTTTTGCATGTCAAAGGAAATCTCCAACAGAGTGAAAAGAAAACCCACCAACTGGGAAAATATCTTAGCCAATTGTCCATCAGACAAAAGACTTCTATCTAAAACATATAAAGAATTAAAAGAAATCAGGCCCCTAAAATTCAAGGACCCAGTCCAAAAATGGGCATCTGAGATGAATACACACTTCTCAGAGAAAGAAATACAGATGGCAAATAAATATATGAAAAATGTTCAACATCAATGGTCATTCAGGAAATGCAAATTAAAACAACGCTGAGATTCCATCTCACTCCAGAAAGAATGGTCAACATTAAAAAATCAACCAACAGCAAATGCTAGAGGGGATGTGGGGAAAAAGGAACTCTTCTCCACTGTTGGTGGGAGTGTAGACTGGTGCAACCACTGTGGAAGTCAGTGTGGTGATTCGTCAAGAAGCTAGGATTAGAGATCCCACTCAACCCAGCTATCCCACTTCTGGGCATTTTCCCAAAAGAATTGAAAACATCATATCACAGTGATATCTGTGCACCCATGTTTATAGCAACCCAATTTGTAATAGCCAGATCTTGGAAACAGCTCAAGTGCCCATCAATCAAAGAATGGATAAAAAAGATGTGGTATTTTTATACAATGGAGTACTACTCAGCTATTAAGAAAGATTGCATTGAGACTTTTGTAAGTAAATGGACACAACTTGACACCATACTCATAAGTGAGATAAATCAAACCCACATGTGTAAATACCATACTGTCTCCCTAGTGTAAGAAACAGAAAAGTATATATGATCCAAAATCTACAATAAATACTATGTAAGGGTAAAAAACTGCTCGAAGAGCAAAAGTAATTGGGAAGGGAAAGGGGGGAAAGAGATAAGGGAAAAGGAAAAGATATAAATCTGTATATATGTATATGTAAGATAACTAAAACCAACACATGAATGTATTAGTTATTGAGAAAGATCAGTTAATACTCATATGATTAGATCAATTTTACTTGTCTACATCTGTTAATGTAAACAACCATTTTGAAGGTAACAATACGCAATATTGCAACCATTGTCAAGTTTCTATCATTCTGTTTTGTAAACCTATAATGTTACTGTCGTGCATTTACTGTAGTTGTTTGTTTGTCTCTTTTGCTTTTTGTCTTTCTTATCTGTATCTTTTTTTCTATTAAAAAAAAGAAGTAGCTGGAGCACAAAAGAAAGGCAGATGTCTGAATCTGAAAGAAAAACTCTTATCACCATAAACAATCCCTGTTTTACATTTTGGAAGACCTGAATATCTGAAGGCATGAATACATTTAATATACCATGAGAATAATAACAATCAATTGTCATAGCATATGAAAACATTTGTTTCTTAATGTAGTTTTGTACCAGAGTATCTTTAAATCAGAAAGCCTTATTGTCCTATTTCTAGAAAATGTAGTCTTTTGACAATAGCCAATGTAAACATATCACAATATTATATTTTGAGCAATATTTATTAGGGCATCTCTCATAAGACTATGGAGATCACTGGGGCTTCCTATTAATAAACAAAGGCTTGGATATAATTTTTCTCAAGCAGCTGTTCCTTTATTCACCAAAGGGATCCTTGACCAATAATTCCCCAAACATGAAGGATCCCCATTTAATTGCCTTAACAAATTTCTGATGACTTAGGAGAAAACCACTTTTACCATTTTGATCAGCTGGCAACCCAGGTGGAAACATATTTTTTAAATCTATAAGTCAAATTAAATTATGAACAAATGCTCCAAAAATTCAAAAAGAAAGAAAAACAATTCTTGAGCACAAATTTAAAAAGCTATTTACAGATTGGACAAACAGACAAACAGATACAGAAATTTAGCAAGTTGCCAGGGATTTAGCTCAGTGGCCTAAGCGCCTACCTGGCAGGTGCGAGGTTGTGAGTTCAATCTCCAGTACCAAAAAAGAAAAAGAAAAAAGAAATCTGGCAAGTTGTGCAGTCTTAATAGGCATCCCTCTAAACTTAAGCAAAGTTCTAATCATTTCAATGTATAAAAAATAAACTTTAGATCCTTTTGCTTTCAATAATGCAGCAAGCATTTCTATGTACAACTGTCACTCTAGTGAGCCTGTTTGCCCCATGTTTTACACCTGATGATGGGACCAATATTGATATCAATGGCATCAATATTGATGATATCAATACAGCTCTCTCCCTTTTGTGCACAGAACTGGAGGTGTTCTTTCACCTGCTATATGATGAGTTTCATCATACCCCAGGTCCCTGTTTGGGTGAAAAATGCCACATCCAGCACAGCTCTTGAAATTTCCAGGAGAGGATGGTGGAGGTTGAAAAAATGATGACCAGAGTCAGAATGCAGAAAGCTGAGGTCAGGTGGAGCCCTCTTTCCTGATGGGAGAAAAAGGAGCTGCCCAATGATTGGAGTGTGTTTATTTATGTAATCAGCAAGAGGTTGATACCAGGTGAAACTCCTCTCCTAATGGGAGAAAGGACCTGCCTAACAACTTGTTTATCTGGCTCTCCTTGGGCATTCCATATTCTCAGAGCTAGCCTTGCTTTAGCCCTGAATGTGTGATCAATCTCCAGCTCAACCACTCCCCACAGTGAGAAAAACACGTGAAAACACTTCAGCAGCTTCTGCGTAAAGCTAAACATACATTTGCCACAAGGCTCAACAATTCCCCTCCAAATATTTACTCAAGAGAAATTAACCTGTTTTATCTTCATAAAAACACATATGCAAGTCTATTCATTACAAACTTATTCATAAAAGTGAAAAGAAAAAACCCCAAATACTTACCAATTGTAGGTAGAATGGCAAAATATGGGTGCATTTTTTTCAGTGGGCTATACTACTCAACAATAAAAATGTACAGATTACCAAAATACACACATATGTGAATCTCAAAAACATCATATTGGACAAAGGAAACAATATATGAAAGAGAAAGGTTCGTTGAGAGGAAGGAAGAAGGAATCTTACAGGGGTGATAAAAATGTCCTTGTTGTAACTCAAATGGTTTTATTAGTATTTACATTTGTCAAAACACAGTGAACTGCACACTTCTAATTTACATATAACAGAAAAAATAGATTTTAACTGAAAAATTAAAAACAACACCATTTAGACACAAGACTAGAAACCAAAAACTGCCATGATTTTAAGTACAGCGATGTAGATGGAATAATTCCCTCCCAACACATCTTCCTTCAAGAAAAGACTTGATACCTGCTATGGAGAATATACTCTGTAGACAGTCTCCTAGATTTCTATAGTTGAGACAACCCCTATGGTCATGTCCTCTCCTGGGGCAGTCTGCATCCCGTAACTAAATTAGGCCCAGGCCATACTGACAGATGATACTTTTCCTGACCCTCCCACTGCATTGGCCTTAGGTTTGCTGAACTGCAGTATTGGCTTGATTTCTGCCTTTATCCAATCCTGTTTTTCTTTTTAAGAGGCCCATGTATGTAACTCAGTGCAAAGGCCCTCATTCATTCACTCCTCAGTAGTGCAAATAACTAAACAAATAACTAAAAGTATGAGATGGAAAACAAACCACCCTAATAACAAGATTTCTGAAAGGTGATTAGACCAGAAGGGCTCTGCCCTAGTGAATAGATTAATGCTGATTATAACAGGTTTTGAGGCTATGAGCTTGTTCTCTCTTCTCTCACCCTCTCACCTCTGCAATGGGATAATGCCACACAAGGGCCTTTACCAGATGCTGGAATTATGATGCTGGACTTTGCAGCCTCCAAAACTGTAAGTATTAAATTTCTTTTCTTTATAAATTACCCAGCCTATCATATTCTGTAATAGTAACACAAAATGGGCCAATACTCTTTCTCCCATGTTATGAAATTTTAATTTTTTATAGAAGTAAAAAGTTTTTTGTATATTTTCTTTATTAATATCTACCTGTATCACATTAAAATGTTTTTTTAAGAAATAAAAAGTGAAAAAAAAAAAAAGAAAGAAAAAGTGGGGATTTTCCAACCAGGGGAAGAGAATCAAAGCAGGCTGATCAGCTTATCAACCAATTTTAAATTTACTACAGAGAAATAAATTGATTAAATATAATCTTTAGAACTGCTAGACTACAAAAATTTTGGCTGTCTTACATCAGTCATTCTCAAACTTTGGTGTATATGAATGTCACTTGAGAGCTGATAATGCAAACAATGTCCCAGGTTCACTGAAATAAATCAGAATCTGAGCTATTTTTATCAATTTTTCCAAGTGGTCCTGATATGTACAAATTTTGAGAATCACTACCTTAGAATAGCTAAGCCATTGATTTTCAAAACCTGGACATAACCAGCATAACTGGGAGCTGGTTAGAAATGAAGGATCTTAGAATGCATCTCATAGATGCTGAATGAAAATCTGTTCATTCACAAGATCTCTCATATAATTCAAATGGATGCTTAACTTTAGTAAGAACTGATCTAAACCAATAGCTCTTAACCCTATCTTTACATTAGAATCACACTGAGAGCTTCAAAACTTATGATATCTGGATCTGATTCTCAGGCTCTTACTTAATTTGAATGGATACAGCCTGGATATAGAGTTGTAAAGCTTCCTACGTGATTCTAAGACAGTAAAGATTGTAAATTACCTCTTTAAGCATTTCTCAAGAGTTCCTGGTTCCTATTTTGTGTTTTTTTTTTTTTTAAGAGCAGAATATATTTATTGAGAAAAAGAAAGCTTCTGTCTGGGAGAGAGACAGAAGAGGTCCCGAGTGTGTTGCCAAAGACTCTGTCTTTTTTAGGGACTTTCATAGAGCAAAGCCATGAGGTGAGGTGGGTAGAAGGTGGGGAAAAATGGGAACTCATAAGGCAAGTGGGCATGAGATGGAATAGAATTATGGCCAACTAATAAGATTGTGAGTATAAGCCGGGTGTGGTGGCGCACGCCTTTAATCCCAGCACTCGGGAGGCTGAGGTAGGTGGAGCGTTGTGAGTTTGAGGCCGGCTTGGGCTACAACGCGAGCGCAAGGCCAGCCTGAGCCACATAGTGCGACCCTGCCTCAAAAAACCAGGGCTGGGGAGTTTAGCTCAGCGGCTTAAGCACCTGCCCTGGCAAGCGCGAGGTTGTGAGTTCAATCCCCAGTGCCGCAAAAAAAAAAAAAAAAAAAAGATTGTGAGTATATTTGCTCACGTTAGATCGATTTAGTTGAGATCCGATAGGGAAGTGAGTCACATAACAAGCGGGAACAGGGCCTTTGTCTGTATGGGACTGGATTAGTGGCTTCTTTAGCTTCCTCAAGGTGATCAACACCTATTTAGAACATCAGTCCCTGATGTTTATACTTAGGGTGTCATTGCATTTGTTTTATCTTTTGTCTTGAGATCTGGCCCAAAGCAGGGGAGAGTCCATCTCCTCCAAGGTTGCAAAATATCTGGTCTTCTGTGCTGGCTCCTTTGAGGGCCTAGCTCTGTCTGACTGCCTATAATACTTCTAATTAACTGAGCTGCCTATAACATTCCCCTGAAGAAGTACCCCAAACTGTCATGAGGGAATAATTGTGATGACAGATCTGGCTTCTTCAGGCTGAAGAGGGTCATAGTTGTTGATTGACAGTCAGAGATAAGCTACAGAGGGTCTATCTAAAGGCCCTTGATAAACCAAATGGGCCGAAACCGGCCCCAACTCGCCGGTCCCGCGTGGTGCCGGCCCACATCAAGGGAGAACTGAGCCGCCTTCCGGGGCTGGGCGCTGCTTGACCCCGGAGGAGAACCAAATGGGCCAAAACTGGCCCCAACTCGCCGGTCCCGTGCAGTGCCGGCGCGCGGGCTCAGAATCAAGGACAGCATCCGTGTCCCCCCCGCCCCCGTAAGCAAGTTGCTGGCTCTGAGGTCTGGCTAAATTGATGGCAACTAAGGTACATAAAGCAACTAAACACTAGTATTGTTTTGTAGATTTTGCAGGCCTCTGATCAGCACCCTCAATGTCTCTTTGCATGACCACAGTGGGCAATGTTGCAAATATGGGGGACTCCCTTCTGTGTTGTCTTCGA
>RJWM01022446.1:0-33701 GCA_004363535.1 Dasyprocta punctata | reverse complement strand
TAGTCACCAGTGGATTCGTTCATCGATGAGTTCATAGCTAAGAGTGCTGTTAGAAAGTGGAGCCTGGTTAGGAGGTGGTCGTTGGGGGTGTGATCTGGAGGCTCTATCTCTCTGGGAAGTGCTTCCCTTTTCTCTTCACTTGCTACTGCCATGAGATGAGCAGGTTTATCCTGCCACGCCTTCCACCATGCTATTTCTGCTTTGGAGACAGCTGACCATGGACTGAATCCCTCACAACCATAAGCCAAATTAAACCTCTCCTCCTTTAAATTGTGAGTGTTGGGTATTTTGTCCTATTGACAGGGAAGCCGATACAGTACAGTGTAAACAGATCTTTTGAACTTATCCTTCTTGTTGAACTGTGCAGAAGTTATTTACCCTATTTATATGGTGGCAATGTTAGATATCAAATACACAGAGTTCATGTCCTCTGAAGTCAAAGAATGAGTTCTAAGGAACAATGGAGGTTAAGAATAGGAAAATTTATTGGAGAAAAGGAATGGGGAATAGAAATAGCTCCTGAGAGACAGGAGGGGTCCTGAATGGGTTGCCAACGATCCCACTTCTCAAAGGAAGTTTTATAGAGCAAAATTATGAGGTGGGTACAAGGTGGGTCAAAATTATGATCAACCAATAAGATTTCAAGTATAGTCACTTAAGTAATATTGATCTAATGGTAGAAAGGGTACTTGAGTGACATCATTAACCTTGGTCAAGAATCTATAGTCTCAGTCTTGTCTTTAATTTTAGTAGTTTTAGTCTTAGTCTTAGTGGGTGGAAGACGATGGCCCACCTCTAATGAGATACTGAGAAATCTCAGAGGGTGATACCAATAATCCCAAGCCTCCATACCTCCCTTAGGGAAGTGCATAACCCTAGCCATTGTGACTGTCATCTGCAGATGCTGCCAGCCACAGTCCTGATGAATTCTCACCTCCTGTAATGACTCCCTCCAGGGCCCAGCCCTGTCTGACTTCCTGCTATATTTCTACCTAACTTTGCTGTCTGTTATATTATGACCAACATCAGCCAACCACTACAACCTCTGGTAACCAACGTTACTCTCTTTTTCTGTGAGATCAGTGTTTATTAGATTTTACACATGACTGAGATCATGTGTTACTTTTCTTTTTGTATCTTACTTATTTCACTTAATATAGTGCCCTCCAGGTTCTTCTGTGTCACTGTAAATGACAGGATTTCCTTCTTTTCAAGGCTGCATAGCATTCCACAGTGTATATCTACACATTTTATGTATCCATCTGTCTGTTGATGACATTGAGTTGATTCTGTATCTTGGCTATGATGAATACTGATGTAATAAATAGGGCAGTGTAGCTGTCTCTAACATACCGATTTCATTTCCTTTGGATATACAGTGGTGCCTTGGTTCATGAACTTGATTCTTTCCACAATTCTGGTTGCAAACTGAGTTGGATGAGAACAAAATCAAATTCAGTGGTTAGGTTCAACATTGACATTATGGGGAAATTTGATTCAGTTCTTGTCCTGTTTGGTTTGCAACCAGGATCATGGAGAGAATTGAGTTTGTAAACCAAGATACTACTATGCCCAGGAATGAATGCCTGGATCATATGATAGTTCTATTTTTAATTTTTTGAGGAACCACCATACTATTTTCCATAATGGCTGTACTAATTTACATTCTCACTGTCTTAGCTCCTTTTCTTGTTGCTGAGACAAAATACCCAACACCCAAAGTTAAAGGGGGAAAGTTTTATTTAGCTTCTAGTGTATAGAGGTTTCAGTCCATAATCAGCTGGCTCCAAAGCAAGGTGGCACAGGGTGGAGGGCAGCAGTTCATGGTGGCAAAATCAGCAAGAGCAACCAGAGCCCGGGAGACCAGCCTCTTTCCGTCCCTTAGACTGCATCCAGTCCAGCGGGATTAGGGTGGTGCCAACCCAATCAGTGGGCTGATCCAGCAATCACCCACCCCACCACCCTTAATCCCAGCATCGCACCACGAATCAGTCACACACACTAGATTCAGCCACCTCTGAAAACACCGTGTGACCACATGAGGCTATAGGGGGACATCTAGACACAAGCCAGGACACCCACCTGCAGTGTGGCACAGTTTCTTTTCTCCACATCCTTCTTAACACATATCATCTTTAGTCTTTTTAAGTAGTCACCATTCTAACTGGGGTAAGATGATCTCTTATTTTGGTTTTCATTTGCTTTTCCTTTGATGATTAGCAGTGCACACTTTTTCCATATACCTGTTAATATTTTAGAAATATCTGTTCGAGTCTTTGCTCATTTTTTAAAAGTGGGTTGCTTTTGTGCTATATAGTTGTTTGAAGGTGTTTTTGTTTTTAATTGGTATTTTTACCCACTTAGATTTGATGCAAGCACTGATATAATTGGAAGTAAGTCTACTGTCTTCCTCCTCAGTGTTGGTATTTTTATGCTGCTTGCCTTTTTAAAAAAAAATTGATCGAGTATTTTAAAAATTATTGTTCTAGGACTCCTATTAGTCTGGAAATTGTACAGCATTTTGGGGCAAGTGGTTACTATGGAGAATTACCAAGTGTGACATTCATCTTCTTAGAGTAATGTTATTTAAGTGTTTTTACCATCTGCCTGGGTGATGCAGGACTTTAGAGTATATTAAATGTAAACCGCTCTGCTGGCATGCTATTATTGTCACAGTGTAATTCTGTACATTTTTAGCCTACACGGTTTTTACTGATACTTAAACAGTTGGAGGTTCTTCAGATTTTTCTAACATTAAGATTTACGTTTTCCTTCCTCGTCATTCATTCCTGCCTCTCTGAGCTCCCGATTAGGGTTACTCTGGTTTTCTTTTGTCTGAAGAACAGTTTTTAGCTGTTCTTTTTTTTGAGTGTTGGTCGTGAATTATCTCAGTTTTTAATATTTCAAAATACACGTTACCTTTATCATTGAAAGATCTTTTACAATTTAAATAATTTGCTAACTTTAAAAAAAGGGACAAAAATAACCCAGAGAGTTTCCATACATTCTTCTCTAGTTCCCTCTAGCATGAACATGTTATAAAATCGTCGCACGATTATGAAAAGTCAGTAAAATTAACAGTGATGCCGCGCTGTGACCTAACCTATGGACTTTGTGCAGATTCCATCCTTCTTCGCACTGATACTCGTGGGATCCTGGGCAGTGGCTGCTACGCCTCTGCTGTCCCCTTTAATCCAGGACAGCCTTTCTGTCTTTATCTTTCATGACCTGGGCACTTCTGAAGTGTTCTGGCCCGTTCCGTCATAGAATGTCCCTCAGTTTAATATTTTCCGACGCTTTCGTGTAATCCCATCTGCGTTACACGTCTTTGGCCAGAATACCTAGAAGTGATGTCACATCATTCCTGGACATTCCTATCAGGAGTGCCTGCTTTTGACACATCTCATCCCTGGCAGTGTTAAATTTGCTCATTTGGTTAAAGGGGCATTTTTTTTAAAACTTCTTTTCCACTGTAAAGTTTTTAGCTTCCCCTCTGTAAGTGCTAAGTGTTATATAGGAGCTTCTCCTCTGTAAATGCTAAGTGTTCTATAGGAGACACTTTGAGACCATGGGTATTTGCAAGCTATTGCTGCATAACAAGCTGCCCTGATGGTTAACAGATTATAATAACCTTTCATTATTGCACAGCATCCTTGGATCAGGAAGTTGGGAGCAGCTTAGCTGGATGTTTTGGGGGCGCTGGAGCTGAGCTGCAGTTGAAACGCCCAGTTTCTACGCTGACTCCCTCACAGCCTGCCCAGGCAAGGCTTGGAAGTTGCTGAATCAAGGCTGTAGCCCGTGGCCCTCACACACAGGCATCGCTGTGGCAGCCTCCTGGGGACCCTGGACCTCACTCCTGCCACATCGAGTGAGCCTAGACCATGAGGTGGGAGCCACCTCCCCTCCGTGACCTCCCCTGAACAGGCCGTGAGGTGGCCCCGGGGGTCTCCTCCTTGTGACCAAAGAGTAGAACACACTCTTCCGCATCCTTCCTCGTTACAGTTGTCACGCCTAAGTCTCTCGTCGGGGGTTCGTCTGACCCAACCCCAGTCCCTGGTTGTGGCTGCAGATGGGGACCGGCGTGAGCTTGTTACTTGGGCATGAGGGCAGCTCAGTGAAAGCCCAGTCCGTTCCGGGCTGGCTCCCATCACCATCGCTGTCTCTAGAGCCATCTTGGGCGCTGTGCATTAGGGAGCTGTTGTGTTTCTGATTCTGCCACACCGAGGATTGAATCCGGGTCTCTTGGGGCCAGGCGAATTCTCCCTCTAGTGAACAGACACCGGGGACTCTGTCTGGTCACCCCAGAGCGGGTGGCCGAAGCTGGGCCAAGGCTGCGGACCTTTGGCTCCTCCTCTGCCGGCTGAGGGCTCTGAGCTCCTGCGTAGGCTGTGCAGGTGCAGCGTGGCCTGGAGGGCTGGATGTCCCCGGGTCAACCGGGTTCATTCTGTCACCTGACACCTGGCAGGGACGAGAAACCGGGTGGTAAAGGAAGTTTCCATAGAGCTTCCTGTGCTCCAGGAAACCCTGGGACCAGGGTTGGGACATGGGAGTTTGGGCCTGGAGACCGCGAGGACACTGAACATCTGGATGACACACAGAGGACACAGAGAAACGCCCCCATCTCTGGGTCTTCTGAGATGAAATGTATTTGGGTGCTGAAATGTTTCTCTGTGGGAAGGAAGAGGGGTGGGGATGGGGAATCGGGGAGGAAGGAGGGAGAGTAAAAAAGATTAAGGGCAATATGTGTATAAACCAACTCCCCACCATCTTTGGGCTCATTACACATTGCAAAGGGAGGTGAAGAAAGCCAGGCGTGGTGGTACACGCCTGTCATCCCAGCATTTGGGAGGCTGAGGCAGGAGGTTGCCTTGAGTCTGAGGAAGTGAGTTCATCAAAACTGGCTATTTATTTATTTATTTATTTATTTTCTTGAGACAGGGTCTCTCTTTGTAGTTCAGGCTGGCCTTGAACCTACTTATGTAGCCCAGGCTGGCCTTGAATTCAGGGTGATCCTCCTGCCTCAGCCTCCTGAGTGCTGCGATGACAGGCGTGTGCCATTACACCTGGCCATAACTAGCTTTTTGTCTGCTTCCTGACTCAGAGTGTGCTATTTATGGCTTCAGTGTAAAATTCCTGTGTAGTATTGATATAGAGGAATGAAACTCCCGACCTACTATATGTTCAGTATGAGTTCATGTTCTTTAAAATCAAAGAATGAATTTTAGGAACAATGGAGGTTAAGAGCAGAAATACTTCTTGAGAGAAAGAAAGCTTCTGTCTGAAAGAGAGACAGTTGGGGTCCCGAGTAGGTTGCCAAAGACTCTGTCTTTTCTAGTGACTTTTATAGAGTAAAATCATGGTGGGGAAAACTGGGAACTCACAAGGTAGATGGGCTTGAGGTGGGACAGAACTGTGGTCAACCAATAAGATTAATTGTTTAGGTAAAATTGGCCAAATCAGGGACAAATTGGGAAGCGAGTCATGTAGTAAGCGAGCATTCTTACGGATCAGTGACTTTCTGTAGGGGATTGGGATGGTAATTCCTGGCTTCTCAAGGTGATCCATCCCAAATCCCTCACGTTTTTTTTTACTTGGAGGGTGGTTGCATTTGTTTTGCCTTCTGTCTTGAGATCTGGCCCACAGCAAGAGGTGTGTGTCTCTTCCAGGGTCACAAGACATCTGGTCCTCTGTACCAGTTCCTTTGAGGGCCTAGCCCTATCTGACTGCCTATAATACTTCTAACTAACTCAGCTGCCTGTAACAGTATGGTTAAAAAACTCGTGAGCATCCCTGAGTCTGAGACCGTCATCAGTGGGGACACGGACCATTAGTTTACAACAGCTTTCCCAGAAGAATTAAACACCGCAGTTGCAGTGGACGTGGGCCGGAAGATTGGCTCTAAGATTAGAATCACTGTGACATGAAAATGTAAGTGTGCTTTTCAGGGCAGACAGAGTAAGTTCTGTAGGATGAGGGAAAGAAGCATTTAGAGTGGCAATAAACATGAGAATCCTCAGTTTTAAAATTCCTGGCAGAGCGGGGCGTGGTGCTACTTGCCTATAATCCCAGAACTCGGGAGGCGGAGGCAGGAGGATTGCAGCAAGTTTGAGGTCAGCCTGGGTTGCATAGTGAATTCAAGGCCAGCCTGAATTACATAGTGAGACCCTGTATAAAAAAAAAAAAAAAAAAAAAAATCCTGCCTGGGGACGGTGCCGCCCAATTGTAATCCCAGAATTTGGGAGACTGAAGCAGGCGGCCAGAGGCCAGCCTGGGCTACACAGCACAATGCAGTCTCAAAATAAGTAAATAAAATAAGTGCATAAATAAAGACAATATTCTTTTATTAAAATCCCCTCCCAAATAAAGTGAATGAATGTGAAAGTGAAAATTGCCCAGTAAATTTCCCCTAAGGAGTTTTGATTCATAGTCTGGAGTGTGTGTGTCTAGAATTTCATATGTCTCAAAATGACATAGTAAAAGAAATGTTTTAAAAGTGAGACTTAAAAATACTTTACTATAAAAAAGTGGGAGGCCATGCAAAGCTTTCTGAAGTTGTTTAGCTTTTGCTGGCGCCGGGAACATTCTTTCCCCATGAGTCGTCCCCCTAGCCGTGCCCCTCTGGGAGCTGGGTCCTCGTCTCTTTAACCGAGCCCCTCGTGGTGGACCTAGACTGCTTACCTTATTTTATTTTTCAAGGAAACTTATTAAAACAATGAAAGGCTGGGCGCAGTGGTGCATGCCTGAAATCCCAGCACTCAGGGGGCAGAAGGGTTATGGGGAGTTGGAGGCCAGCTTGGCTACATAGTGAGTTCAAAGCCACCCTGAACTACATAATAAGTAAATAAACTAATTAAAAAATAAATAAAACACTGAAAATTTACATATAGTCGTATACTTACCTTTTCTCCCCTTCCATCCTAGGGATCAGTTCCAGGGGAGTTCCACTACTGAGTTACATCCCCCCTTTTTTTTTTTGTTAAGGAGGACAGGTTTATTTCAGCTCACAGCTTTGTTTTCGCTTTATATTTTGAGAAAGAATCTTGCTGAATTGCCCAGGGGGGATTCGAACTTGTGGTCCTCCTGCCTCATCCTCTCTCTCCGTGCTTGCATTACAAGTGTGCGCCACCATGCCCACCATGGTCATTTTTCTAGGGTAAATCCCTGCAGGTAGAATTACTAAACAGTGGAGAGTTTTGCATCTTACATGCTGGTGCTTACAGTATTTCAAACGGCTTTCTTCCTCTTCCTGTTTGTTTGTTTTTTTTCCCTAGTGCACTGAGCATCTCTTTGTGTGTTTATCATTTTTTTAAATTGGGTTGCTCCTCTTTTTATGAATT
Source organism: Dasyprocta punctata (assembly GCA_004363535.1). Lineage (NCBI taxonomy): Eukaryota > Metazoa > Chordata > Mammalia > Rodentia > Dasyproctidae > Dasyprocta > Dasyprocta punctata. The sequence continues at coordinate 26,364 of RJWM01022446.1, read as the reverse complement.
CTTATGATTTTGGTTAACTTACTGAAAATACCTGATGCACCTCAAAAGGTAGGAAAATTCCACAGGTGAGCGTATGTACTCACCAAAGTACTGTTGCTATCACAGAGAGCCTTCTACGTATTAAAGTAACTGTGGCTGTCATGCATATTGTGAGTGTGTTTCCCAGTTTGCCCTCTGTCTTTTAATTTGTCTATGATGCCTTTGACATATGGACGTTTTACAGTTTTAGTAATGAGATGTCAGTCATTTTCTTCCTAGCTTTTGACTTTTCTGTCCTTTGAAGTCAGACCTCTGCCCTTCTGGGAGTCAACACTCTTCAACATTTTCTTGAACTTTTCTGATCTTGCTTGCGTCTGTATATTCTTTCTGTTTGGAACAGACAGTGTGTGTATAGAGATGAAAATACACATTTATTGAGCAGCTCCTCTCTGCCAGGCCCTTGCACCAAGCTGTTTCTGCCTTGGAGCCAGCTGACCGTGGACTGAAAATGCAAGCCAAACAAGCAAGTGGTGGTTGTTGGGTATTTTGTCCCAGCCATGAGAAAGAGACTAAGACAGAGCCAAAGGACTAATCTAAGTTTGATTTTTGGTGGGTTAATTCTAGTTCATAGGTATTACTGATCCATCCTTTTCCTTTAACATTTTATTATGAAGAGCTCAAGTATAGCAAAAAGTTGAAAGCACTGTATACTGAACAATAATACACCAACCATTCTGATTACACAGTTAACATTTTGCTTTATTTTATTATCGCATATATACCATCTTTCATCTGTTTGTTCACCCATCTACCCTTCTTATTCTTTTAACAAAACCTTGTATTTATTTATTTTAATGGTAACAAAGTTTTATGAAAGGTAGGAAGAGAAACAGGCTCTGCAAAGTAAATTTGGGCCAAGTTAAAAGTAGAAAAAGAAGTACACCCTACAGTGTGAGTGGGCCACCATGCGAGAAAGAGCACAGAGGCTCTTGTTCTTTTATATATCCCAAATAAGTATCAAATATCAGTAGACCACCTCTAAATGCTTCGGCAAGCATGTCATTAACTAGAGTTTCATATTTCTTTACAGTTTTAGGTAAAACTTATATAGGATGAAATGCAAAAATATCAAGTACATATTTGATGAGCTTTGTGTAATTGACACCTGTCAAGATACAGAAATTGTCATCAGCCTGGAAAGATCCATCATCTTCCTTCTGACCAATCCTTACCTACAACAGCCCAGCAATCACTGTTCTAATATTGTCACCCCAGACTAATTTTGCTTATTTGAAAACTTCACGTAATACCAAACAAATGCATTATAATAGATTTTAAACTCAACTGTTTCATTAATTGCACTAAATATAAGTGAAATAGAAACTTGATTTGAAAGGTGTAGGGATTGTTAGACTAGATATAAAAGCAAGATTCCATATAAGTAAGAGATGTGCTTTTAAAAGACATGTTTAAGAATTAAATGTAGGGAAAATATATATTGTACAAAAAGAGTTGAACTGTCCATATTAATATCATAAAGGAGGACTACCAGAAACAACAAGGGGGCACTTTATAATGATGCAGACAACATGACAAGAAGATGTGAAGGTCCTAAGTGTGTATTTGTTCCATAACAGCTTCAGAATACATGAAGAAAAATCCAGCAGAACGATATGGAGGAATTTCCAAACTTATAATTACAGTGGCAGATTTTAGAAATTCTTTTTCATAACTGATACAACCAACCCTCAAGACAATTAGTAAAGATAATAGATTTGAATAACCCTATTGGGCTGCTTATCATTTATAAAATACTGCACCTTTGAGCTAGGCATGGTGGTGCCGCCTTTAGTCCCAGTACTTGGGAGGATGAGGCAGGAGGATCACTGTGAGTTTAAGACCAGCCTGGGCTACAAAGTGAGTTCAAGGCCAGCCTGAACTGCATAGTGAGACCCTGTCTCAAAAAATAGGGCTGGGGATTTAGCTCAGTGGCCTAAGCACCTGCCTGTGTGAATTTGATCCCTGGTACCAAAACAAAACAAAACAAAACAAAAAAAGTTACACCTGAAGGACATCATATACTCTCAGAAGGATTTTTAAATTTGTTAAAAGTAGCTAAAATACTGCACAAAGGAAAATTTACAGCTTTGAGTACACATATTCAGTAAGAAGACAAGTTTACCTCAGTGGTCCATAGAGCTAAAGAAAACAAATGAAACTCAAAATAAGTAAAAGGAAAGCAATAATAAAATGAGGCTGAGGCAGGAGGATCACTGCAAGTTTGAGACCAACCTGGCATATAAAGTGAGTTCAGGGCCAACCTGAACTGCAGAGCAAGACTCTGTCTCAAAAAACCAAAGAACAAGACAAAACAAAAAGTTAACAGGCAATGATGAGACCATCCATAAAAACAGGGCTCTGACCGTAACCTCTGGAGTAACCGCCGGAAGTCAAGCCACAGTCTCTGGGCAGGCGGCTCCCCACAGCCAGGTGTGGCGCTGAGAGCTGCCTGCTCTGACTTTACCAGAGCCAACTGCACGCTTCAGGCAGCCGTGGGAGCTGCTATTCCTGGGGCTCACCACAAAGCTCCCCGCTCCTGCTGGCTTCGGGGTTCCTGATTGTGTCCCCTAGAGGCACATGAGTCAAGGTCTGACCCCAGCACCTCAGAATCCGACTTTCTCTGGAAACCGGGTTGCTGCAGGTGACTTAGGAGGAGGTCATGGTGGAGAGGAGCAGGCCCTAACCCAGCACGCTGGTGTCCTTTAAATAAAAGGGGGACACTCGTGGGCAGATGGCCACGCAGCGAGGATGCCATGCGAGGACAGGACGGAGGCGCTGGCTTCTCCAGGTCGAGTGACAGCGAAGCTGGCTGGGCACCACGGAGCCGGAGAGGACAGCGGGCACTTCCTGGCCTTGTGGACGGCTCATCTCAGATGTCAGCACCCAGAACCCAGAGGGGCCACATTTCTGTCACTTTAGGCTCAGCCGTGGTCCTTTGCTCCAAGGGAAACAGGTCCAGCAGGTGACAGTGGCTGACTCCACTGCAGAGCAGTCCAGTCCCCGTTCGGTGGTCCCCGGGTCTCCACTGCGGCCCCCTGCAGTGGGAGGGAGCCCAGATGCGGATGGAAAGTGTGCAGGGGGCAGGGCTGCCTGACCCTCAGGGCTGGCCTTTCCTCAGCATGGGCCCGGGGCCCTTGTGACATCATTCAGCCCGCTCTGGCTTGGTCCAGGGCAGCCCCGGTGGGACAGCTCTTGCCCAGCGTGCACAAGGTCCTGGTTCCATTCCCAGCACTGCAAAAATATGATAATAGAGTTATTCTGGGGTCAGCATGGGCTGTGCAGATATCGGTTAGTATTTTACCACTGAGGTCACGTGAGGAATTTGGGGGAGAAGAATGGAGATGAGGTTAAAAATAGAAGGCTGTGGTTAGGCAAGCAGTGCAAATGAGGGTCAATTACTACAGCAGCCAGCGCCCAGGCTGCAGGGCGAAGCGGCTCTGGAGTCCCCGGCCTCGGCAAAGGACCACAGTTGAGTCTGCAGGGTTTCATGTTAGGGAGCTCAACAGGTTACACACACGGTAACCCACGGACCCAAACAAGCACGCTGTCATTTCATGGCTTATTTTTGTTATGAAAATATAGCCAGCCCTGCCACGGTCTTTCCCAAGATGAAGAGCTACTTATGCAGGTAAGATTCGGAGACGCGCGTCAAAAGCGCAGCCCTGAGGAGTATGACAGGGACACTCGGGCTTCACCTTCCCACCCCTTGCTTTTTTCTTTTTTGACAGTCTTGGTGTTTAATCCAGGCTGGCCTTGCACTTGCCACGTGACCTTGAACTGCCAATCTTCCTGCCTAAGTCTCCTGAGTGCTGGATTTATAGGCTTGAGCCATGGCACCCAGCCTCTTAGACGTGAGTCCCAGGAGCCGGCTCTGGAGGTTTTGCCACACCGGCCACGGTGTGTCTCACAGGGAAGGCGGGGCACGCTCGTGAGAGCTGCTGTGGGCACACAGGCGGAGGGGCTGCAGGCCGCTGGGGGTGGGAACACCACATCCACGCCTCACTGGTGGTGGCCTCATCTTAGCTGGAGGGGTTTACATTGTGTTTCCCGTCGTGATTCCCCTTATTTCTGCACCTTAGTTCTGTTCTGCTCTTTCGCAGATGTTGCCGGCTTCAGTCCTGTTCGGGAGACAAGCAGAAAGACACTTTTGTCTAGGTGGGAATTTTGATGGACAGAGTGGAAATCAGGGTTAAAACAAGAGGCAAAATCCTGGAAGGCCAGTGGTTCCAAAGGTGAGAGCCAGTCACGTGGGCAACGCTGTCATCCAGTGTCCCCTCCCGGACACCTCTGGGAGGGGCTAACACTTCATGTATGTTCTGTGCTTCCATGTGTGTTCCTCAGGGCTGCGTTCCCCAGGAGGTGGCCCCTCCAAAAACTTGTCCCCAACACTAATTTTTTTGGCTGGAAACTGTTTCTCAAAGCTCTGTGGCCCAAAGCATGGGAAGCTCCTGAGGCCTTAAAACTGCAGAATTCCAGGCTGTGTCCAAATCTCCTGGGGGAGGGAAGGGGCTCTGCAGTTTCCACACACCTTAAGTTTTGCAGAACACCTCCTGCTGCAAAATTTCAGCGAGTGAAGTCAAATTCTGCACCCTGTCTTACCTCTGCAGTCCCTGAATGTGGAGCGTTACTGTCAGAGCCCCAAGGCGCTGCCTGAATTGCTTTGGACCTCATGGTGTGGTGCGTGTGTGCCTTTGCACAGCTGCTGCCTGTCCGAAGACAGCCACAGTGGACTTGGCCCTTGGTGGGACAGAGGAGACCCCACTATTGTCCAGTAGCTCTGCAGTCCTCTTTCCTGTGCTGTCCTGGCTGCCTCTATGTCGTGAATCCATTCAAAATGGTCACCTTTCATGATCATCTTGACTTCAGGGAAGAGACAGAAGTCACTTGGTGTCAGACCCAGTGAATCGGGTGGATGAGGATATAGTGTCATGTTTTAATGAGCTGCCTTCCTGCCGGATGGCACTCTGTCTTGGTTACTTGTCTCTCCTTCCTGGGACAAAATACCCGACACTCAAAATGAAGGAAGGAAAGGTCTATTTAGCTCACAGTTTGTGGAGGTTTGGGTGCATTATCAGCTGGCTCCAAGGCAGGGTGGCATGGTGAGGGGACAGTTCAAGGCAGCAGCCAGCAAAAGCAGCCAGAACAAAAGGAAGAGTGAGCCTCTTTTCTTCCCTTATATTGTATGCAGGTCACCCCCCTCCCCGCTAGGGCAGATGTTAGCACTCATAAAATCTCTGTGCCCTCCTCTTAAACAGGATGAGGATATTTATAAAGTAAGAATCCTGGGTCCCTGCTGAGTTTCCTAGTTACTTCTAAACTTCTCAAGTTGACACAATGTATCAACCATAACAATCCACCCCTTGTCAACTTGGCAAGCAGACACATTTCTTTAGATCAGTCTCTAGATACAAAGACATGCTTATTATTATCATTTCACAACTTGAACATTATAACACAGGTTTAACAATCCTTAAGAACCAACATTAAGCCTATCAATATTATATTATATTAGAATCATAACATTTTGTCCCTGGCCTCTCCAAAGACTCATGCACATCCCTTTATGCAAAAGGTATTTAGTCCATCTGCAAGAGGTGCCAAAGTCTTAACAGTTTCAGCACTGCTGAAAAGGTCAAGTACTAAGTCTCTTTGGAGATGTAAGACACACTCTTAGCTGCAAGCCCCTATACAAATGAAAATAAAGTTAAACACTTTCAACATGCAATGGCGCAAGATAAACATTCTCATTCCAAAAGGTAAAAACAGGGATACAAAGCATTGGAACCAAAGCAAGTCCAAAATCCAGCAGAGCAAATGTTAAGTCCTGTAGTTGCACATCCAGGATCTGAAGCAAACTGTGGCGAACTGTGAGCTCCAAAGGGCTTGTGTGGTTCCACCCCTATGGTGCTTCTGGTGGTTGTAGCTCCCACAGCTTCTCTCTTAGGCCTCTTTGCTCTCTCTTTGCAGCTTTCCTTAGAAGATCCATGTTCCTGGCTTTTCCAAACTTCTTGGGTCTCCACTGCACCTTTGGCTTCACACAGCTTCACATACTGCCCTTTCAGGGGCACAGTGCCTGGCCTCTCAGGCCTTCTGACATCAGGGTGGAAGTCTTTTTAACCTCAGAGTTGTGCATTCTGTGTGCGCCTCAAACCAGCACCATGTGGATGAAGCTGAGGTCTGCTGCCAGCTGGAGCAGTAGCCAGGCTTTCCTCTCTCTTGGCTGTAGGGGTCGAGTGTCTGGATCCCTGGGCACTCTGAATCCAATTCTGAGGAAACTGTCTCTGTTACTGCCATTCTGGAGCATGTTGTTCTGCAGCTTTTGTCTCTAAGCAAAGTCTTTCATTTTTGTAGTTTTGAGGTTGCAAAGGTTTGAGATTTTTGGCTTTTTGTGATGCCCTCAGGCCATCTTTCCTAGTCTCCTGTTCCTTTTCAACAATTGAGATTTCCTCAGCTCTATTTTTGCAGTCCAAAGCTTTATTTATTCCTTTCTGGCCAAACTCACGATATTTTAAATCATCCTGCTGGGCACTTTGCTCTTTTTCTTTCTTTTTTTTTTTTTTTTTTGGCACCAGGGATTGAACTCACAACCTCGCACCTACCAGAGCAGGTGCTGAAGCCACTGAGCTGAACTCCCAGCCCTAGTTTTTTGAGGCAGGGTCACACTATGTAGCTCAGGCCGGTCTTGCACTCGAGTTGTAGCCCAAGCCAGCCTCCAACTCACAACACTCCTCCTACCTCAGCCTTCTGAGTGCTGGGATTAAAGGTGTGTGCCACCATGCCCAGCAGGGCACTTTGCTCTTAATTTGCAACATAAATCTGGCTAAAAGTTCCCAACAATAGCTGTGCCACCACCTCAACATTTGACTGCCTTGAAATCTCTTCTGCCAGAACAATTAGTCTGCTGCCCTTAATCTTAGTCCCAGGCAAAATCTCTGGACATGAGCAAAATGCAGACAAACTTTCTGCCAAGCTGTAACACACACTGTCTGCAGTCCAATAACCAGCGTAGTCCTTCTTCCCAGCAAAAGCCTCCTGAGCCTAGTCTTTACTGGTTTTCTGAGCTCTGACTGAATCTCCCACACCGAACAGCCTCAGCCATTCCAGGGCTACTCTTTCAGATGACATCTCTGAACCTTTCCAAACTCTTCCCACAAGCCATTTCCAAAGGCTCTTGAACCATATGGTCAGGTGTAGTCACGACCCCACTCTTGGTATCAAATTCTGTCTTGCTTACTTTTCTTTCCTTGCTGGGACAAAATACTTGACACTCAAAATGAAGGAAGGAAAGGTTTATTTAGCTCACAGTTTGTGGAGGTTTCAGTCCATAATCAGTTGGCTCCAAGGCAGGGTGGCATGGCACAAGGGCAACACTTCAAGGCAGCAGCCAGCAAAAGCAGCCAGAATAAAATGGGGGAAGAGCAAGCCTCTTCTTCTCCTTTACATTGTATGCAGGCTACCTCCCGACCCCCAGGGCAGATGTAGCACTCACAAAATCTCCTTGCCCTCCTCTTGCACAGGATGAGGATATTTACAAAGTAATAACCCCTGTGCTCTGCTGAGTCTCTCAGTTAAACTTCTAAACTTCTCAAGTTGACACAGTGTATCAACCATAACACACTCAGAGGCAGCATGCACCCTAGTTTGATCATACCTCAGACAGGAAGAGGACTTCAGAACTGCTTCAGAAAGGAGCAAGGACAGTGGGATGTATTTTGAGGGGGACTCATGGCACTGTGTCTTTTACTATAATGAATATTTTAAGTATAAACATTCACTGTACTTTTCAACCATACCACATCTAGTGGTTTTTGTAGTTTCGTTTGTTCAAGGCTGATGTCAGGACAGCAGCCGCGCAGACTGTAACCACTGCGTCACCTGCACCCCTCGGCTTATTGCTCATGTCCACAATCTCTGTTTTAGAAATCGGTGACTTAGCCGGGCGTGGTGGCGCACGCCTGTAATCCCAGCACTCGGGAGGCTGAGGTAGGCGGAGCATTGTGAGTTCGAGACCGGCTTGGGCTACAACTCGAGCACAAGGCCGGCCTGCGCTACATAGTGCGACCCTGCCTCAAAAAACCAGGGCTGGGAGTTTGGCTCAGTGCCTTAAGCGTCTGCCCTGGCAGGCGTGAGGTTGTGAGTTCAATCCCCGGTGCCACAAAAAAAAAAAAAAAAAAAAAAAAAAAAAAAAAAGAAATCGGTGACTTTAGGCAACCTAATAACATTACGATTTCTAATATTTGGACCAGCTGACAAAATCAACATTAAAATCAAAACCTCCTATTGAGGCAAAAAGGAAGCCCAACATGTTACATGTGGATTTCAAAGTACAGTCAGCTCCAGATTGGCAGGTTCCTCACGCAGCAGGTTCAATCACACCCCAGATCCAAAACAAAACAAAACACATCCCAAAACGAACAAACCAAAACGAAACATATACAGTATCCCTGGCCTATATCTAACACCTCCAGGTGAGTACTTTCCATGCCAGGCCGCCAGGTACAGGGGTACACGTCACACACTGAGCAACTCCAGGGGCACTATTCTTATTAGAGCAGCAGCACATCTGGAGGAAGCGGTGCTGCACTGTTGCTCATGTGAAGGAATATCTTGCCTGCTGGAGAAACTAACACCATGGCAGCAGCCATCAATTACTCTGGGTAGGAGCCGCCTCTTCCGTCCTGAGCAGACCGGGGCCTTGAAGTGTGGACAGTCAGCCCTCCAAGTTCTGCAAGGCCCAGATCAAGGTGTTGCAGGGCTGGTTTCTCCCAAGCTCTCTCCTGGGCTGGCAGACATGTCTCCTCCTTCCCGCATCTTCCCTGGTCCTGATCTCACCTTATGACAACACCTGCCCATTAGATCAGGGCTCCCGAGGACTCTCCTTACACTCTAGTTGCCTTTTGAAGGCCCTGTTTCGAAAGACAGTCACATCCTGAAGTACTGGGCTTAGGACTGCAGCCAGCAAATTTTAGGGGGATGTAATTCATCCCATATGCTGCTTTTCAGGAGTCATGCAGCAACGATTCTACTTTCTCTTTCTTTTTCCTCCCTCCCTTTCTTCTTCCCATCTTCAATCTCCATTCTTCCCTCCCCTTTATAGTACTGGGGATCGAGCACTGAGCTACATCCCCAACCCATTTTTTAATATTTGACAGCATCTTACTAAGTCACAAAGTGGCCCAGGCTGGGAAATTTAGTGACCTGAGATCCTCCTGCTTCAGCTTCCCAGAGTGCTGAAGTTATAGGCCTGAGCTACCACTTTTAATGAAAAGCATAGTCTGTGAAAGCACTTTGTAAAGTTCTGTGCAACTAGGAAGTGACTTTCTATGTCCAGATGACTGGTGCCTGGATCCCTGATACGACATTCGGGGCCCAGAGAAACAGGGTGGAGTCTGCCTCCTGGCAGGTGGGAAGGAGCTACCCAGGGGATCGGTTAGGCCTGCTCGCCAGCTCGGAAGCTCCTGTGCTGATCTGTGTATGGTGAGCAGGTGAAAGTCTGTCCCTGGGTGAGGATGGGCAGGACAAGGCAGTGGCCCACACCCAGAGGCCCAAGCCCTGGGGGAGTTCAGGTGCCTTGGCTTGGTCTAGTTGATAAGGATGACTGTGACCCTTCAGGCACTTCCATGTATTTAGGGGGACCACAAGGCCCCTCAGTAGGGACAGTGATTCACTGTCCCAAGTCATGCCAGGTGGGCTCTGTTCAGGTGTCAGAGCAGTGACTCCAAGACCAGCTGCCTGGAGAGATAGTATGAGGAACCGAGGATTCAAATTCCTGTGGTTTGTTACCCAGGGCAGGGAACAGAAGTGGTTGTGCTGAGTTGGGGGGAGTGCTGCTTTGGGACTCTTACTCTCCCATGACAGGGCTGCGCCGAGGGACCTGTTCGCAGCCCCGAGTTCACGCAATTCCCAGGGACCTGACAGTTGGCTGCAGGGTTCCCTCCCGGGAGGGGAGCCCCTGCCTCTCCTGGGCTCTCTTCCCTCTCCCTACGAACCCTGGACTTTACCCGCTCTCCTATCAGAAAGTCAGGGGTCAGTGCCTTTCCTTTACTAATGCATCTAGAGGATGAGTCCTAGCAACCGAGACCCCGTCTCAAAAAAGAGAGTTCACCGCGAAGGACCGTAAATTCCCAGTACCTTAAAAAAAAGGGGAAACTGGGTTTCAGGCATTTCCAGGGAGTCAGGCGGCAGGGAAGGGGTCGCTACCCGGGGGCGCAAAAGCAGGTCGGTCTGGCCTGCTAAGTTCTAATCATTTCTTTCACCATGTTGCGCCTGCGACGACTGGCGCTCGCTTGACACCAATGAATCAAGTCGGACCGCGACAGTGTCGCCTTAGGAGCCCCCAAACGCGCACCCCAGGGGGCGCTTCCCACTCCCGGGCCTCCGCGGCCGGAGCAGCGGAGCTGCGGGCGGCCCAGGAGCGGCGCACGGCCGGGGAGAGCAGAGGGGCCGTGGCCAGTGCCGGAGGCCGCCGACGTGACCCAGCCGCAGCGGTGTGCAGGTGGAGCACGCCTGCCCGGGCGTGGTGGTCAGGCTGGGACACCCACGGGCAGCGCGCGCCTTCCCTCCAGCTTTCAGGCTTCCAGCGGGAGGTGAGAAGCCCGCCAACAAAATGAGGAGCGACGGGGAACTACGGCGGCGACGGCTGAGCACCCGGGACGCACAGCGAGGGCGCGGGTCCAGGAGGAGTCCAGCCTCAAGCGGAAGAGCCAGTTCCGGTTCGGCTGACACGTGACCGCAGCGCAGGCTCTGATTGGTCAGCGGCCGGCCGCGCTGCGGGGAGTTTGCGGTGGTGGCGCATGCGCAGCGCAGCGCAGGCGAGTTTTCCGGTTTGTACAGCTGGCTCGCGGTGGGGCGGGGTGGGCGGTTTTGTTGCGGGCCTCTGTCACTGGGGGTCACAGCAGCGCGTAGGCTAGACCTCCGGGATGGGGCTTTCTAGCAGGGTGCCCCAACTTCATAGTTGCGTTAGCAAGGCTGCCTCGCCTTCCCAGGGGGTGGCGCCTTGCTCCCCGGAAGACCCTGGCCAAGGCCGCTGTCGCGCCCCCCCCCCCTCTCGGCAGGAGCCCGGTCCCGACGCGCTGGTCTGCAGCGGAATGCGGGTGGCACTGCGGGACCATCCCGCGGGGCCCCAGGGCGGGTTACTGGTGACCCCGCAGTGGCGGCCGGAGCTCCCCTTCCCGTGTGTCCGGGAAGTGACAGTGCATTGTCAGTGTCGCAGCCCTGCAGCGCCCTGCCGTGGCTCCGGCGCCAGGCACCCTGCGCGCAGAGCCCTGGAGGCTGCTGAGTACCGGGCTCTGCCGGTAGGGCTCAGGCTGGAAGGAGACCAGGGGTCCATTACCTGCCGCCAGGCCCCCAGGGAGGCCTTGCCAGTTCAGTTACACTGAGATAGTTGCGACCTGTTTCACCTAAGGATTTTTTTTTTTTTCAGCACCTGGGATTGAACTCACAACCTCGCGCCTGCCAGACAGGCGCTTAAGCCACTGAGCCAAACTCCCGGCCCTAGTTTTTTGAGGTAGGGTCGCACTGTGTAGCTCAGGCCAGCCCTGCACTCGCGTTGTAGCCCAAGCCGGCCTCGAACTCACAACGCTCTGCCTACCTCAGCCTCTCCAGCGCTGGGATTAAAGGCATGCACTACCGCGCCCGGCTCACCTAAGGATTTTGAAGCTTCAAGAAGTTGTGGCTGGCTCAGCTTCACAGAGGCAGTACGTGCCAGAGTTAGGATTTGAATCCAGATCATTCTGACCCCAGGGTTCAGGCTCCTTTCCCAGCCCTGCCATTCCACTCACCTCTGATTAGCATGGTAAGGTGCTAGCTGCCAGCACTATTTGCTGTGTCCGCAGGAGTTTGGGGCTGGGTCCTGGTGTTCCTAGGACCTGGTTCTGGCTCCGTGGTGCTTTGTGTCTTACAGGAAAGAATTTAGCCAAACCCAGGCAGCCATGCAGAAATATAGGCAGAGCCTACTGTCAAGTCGTGTGGAGGGGATTCCGCCTTCAGGAGAGACGCTCCAGGTTTCAGAGGTTTCAGAGGCGACTCTGGTTGCTTTTTACTCACATTGAGTTACTCCTGGAGGGCGGAGGACTGGTGATTACGATACAGAAGTTTTTCTAGGAAGTTGCTGCGGAGTTGCAAAACTTCTTCCTTGTTCTTTTCAGATGTTCAGTGTTCCCTCAGGGCTCTTAATCATGTTAGAAGCTTAAGGAAAGAAGTTCTGACCTCAGGCCTCAGTCCAAGGCGGGTGGGTCTCTGAAGATGTTCCTTGTTCAAATTTCATTGATCAACTGCAAACAGGTGTGCTGTGTGCCTCCTCCTGGAGCTACACAGCTCTGCACAGTCGGTAACCTTAAAATGTCACTGCTGTGTGGGGCTGGGTGGGGTCACTTGGGGTCTGAGACCTAACATGGTTATGAATGCGTTGTGTACTGAGGTCTTTGTTTTATCATTAAAAAAAATTTTTTTTTGAGATGGTCTTATTATGTAGCTCAGGCTGCCCTCGAACTCTCTGTGATCCTTCTGACTCAGGCTCCCAAATGCTGGGATTACAGGCGTGCACCACCATGCCGGGCTGTTTTTTCATTTAACTAAAGTTGGCAAAGCAAGTTATTTTGGACCCACTTTATGCCTCAGGCCTGGTAATGTCTAACTGCCTGCCTAATATTTAGGTTGGAGGAGGGGATTTTGCTTCAGGCAAAGGAAATGGTGTGTGCAAAGAAGCTCAGTATAAAAGAAGGAGTCTTCTTTTAGTGGACTTCTAATCCAGATGTCTTTCAGTTTCCTTCTTGTGGTGTTACTTTGACATTCCTAGCTACTATAGTACAGCCATTACCTGATTATCCTATGGATCTTTTTTGGGGGGAGGGTACTGGGATTGAACCCAGGACCTTTATGCTGAGCTACAACTTAGCCCTTTCTAAATTTGTTTTTTTGAGATAGTGTCTTGCTAAATTCCCCAGGCTAGCCTTGAACTTGTGATCCTCCTGCCTCAGCCTTCTGAGTGCTGGGATAACAGTCCAGCACCACTATGCCCTGTTGTGTTTTAGTTTTAAATAGCTGAAGTCCTTTGGGGTCTCTTCCACTTTCTAATCAATATCACTTTGCCTCAAGACCACCAGGGGTTTGCAAACACTGGGCGTGCCTGTATTTCCCTGGCTTTTCCCCTGACTCAGTATAAATTTAAATCCAGGACCTGTGGTTGCAACCTAAGGATGACATAAAGCAGTGATGGTGAACTTTTTAGAGCTTTCAGTGAGAGCAAACAGCCCACTGCAACACATATGCCATGGGTTCGCCACCACTGATGGTGGTTTATAAAACTGGACTCCAATTGCTGTGAGCTGCTGGAGGCAGGGATGGCCCCTGGTGTCCCCTGAAGGGTCCAGGGGCCTTGCTAGGAGACGAAAGTGGGAAAGGCGAGGGTGGTGGACCCACAAGGAGCTCCGTGGCCTGGGGAGGGGCCGAGACGGGGCCTGGTAATGTGACATCACCATGCTGTTCCTTCCAAATTTCCTCCAGGAAAATTCTTCAAGTGACAAATCCCATCTCACTCTGTGCACGTCTCTCTATTGCCCATGCCTTCTCACCTTTCATTCTTGATCTCTGGCTACTTTGCCTTCCCGTGTTTGCCGATTGTGGGTCGACCAGAACTCTCTGGGAAGCACATGGTATGTGTGCAGGTCACTTGGTTCTGAAGCACCCCGGCCAGTCCAGGAGAGCACTGTCCTGTCTGGATGGGTCCTTAGCACCCCCACTAGTCATGTCCCCCTGCCTCCCAGCTCTGCATGTGCAGGCAGTTGTGCTTTTCCATGTTTTGAGCAGCCGAATAACGATGCAGTGTGTTCTTTCATAGACAACTACGTTGTATTCCCGTTGATGTCTTGGATCAATAAAAGATATTGGTACTAATTTAATCTCGACAGCAGACTGTTGTTGTACATAGGAATTCACAACTGGAGGGAGAGGGAGAGAGTGCACTTGCGCCCTCTGCGCTTTGAGCCCTTGCTGTGAACGTCCCTGGGTGCTGCGTCCCAGGTGTGTGGCGCTGGCTTCTTTCCCACTGCTCTCTGGCTGCTGCACTGTGTCCCGGGTGTGTGTGTGTGTGTGTGTGGCTGGCGTCTGGGTATGCGCTCTCCAGCTGCGCTTGATTCAGAGCTTTCTGCCTTTCGCCTGTGGGTCTCACCCCCTCAGGGGCATTTGGGGGCACTTTTGTGGCTCATTGCTGAGCTGAGAAGATGCTATTGACACCTAATGGGTAGTGACCAGAGATGTTGCCCACAGCCTCCATGGCAACAGATAAATATCAGGAGGTTAGGAAGCTGCCTTGAGCCAGGCACAGTGGCACATGCCTATAATCCCAGCATTCAAGAGGCTGAGGCAGGAGGATCACTGAGTTTAAGGCCAGCCTGGGGTGCATAGTGAGTTCAAGGCCAGTGAGACCCTGCCTCAAAAAACAAACAACTAAACAAATGAAAAAAACAAACAAAAAAAACACAACTGCTACTGGGCAAGGGGTAAATGAGTGAGCCGCTCTTGATGTGCTCCTTGCCTCAGTCCTCCCACTGCCTGGCGGGGAGTAGTGACTCATTTTGCATCGAAGGAAACAGGCTGCATTGAGCTTGAGTGCCCTGCTGAGAGAGGCTGAGCTGGGCCGTAACCCCAGCTCTCCACCTCCTGTCCCTGGTCCTGCCTGTGGCTGGCGGAGGTGAGAGAGGTGATCAAGCTTCTGCTAGGTTCCAGTAGGCCCTGCTCCCTTGACCTTGGCCCGAGACCCCAGACCAGAGCCCCCAGTCAAGCTGCACCTGCTGCCAGGGCAGAGTCCTTGGAACTCCCTTTAGGAATCTTTCATACAAGGGCCTTCTGATGACCAACAGGGCAGGTTTCTGGTGCTGCCATTGAGGTTCTGTGACTCTGTGCCCTCCTTGCTGAGAGTGGGCTGTGCAGGGGGCCTGACCGAGGAAGCCTTTGCTTTCCTTGTATTTGAGTAGAGAGGTCGGCTGGGTGCGTCAGTGGAGAGGAGGTGAGCCTTACCCCATGTGAATCTTCCTGCTGCAGGGTGACCTCAAAGGGTCTACTGAATGTTCATGGCCAGCGTGGCCTGAGATGGTGTACAGGTGCCGTGTATGTTTGTCCCTGAAGTTGACCTGCTCTTCAGAGATGGTGGGAGGATGCTGGTTTTGGTGGATCACACTGAGGAATGGTGGTGATGGACCAGCAGTCAGCACGTTGGCACCTCCCAGGTGCTATACCAGGAGAGCGTGCTGTGATCACTTTCCCTGGGTTAAAAATATCTGAGTGTGGACAATAAGTGTGCAGCTGTGTTCCAAGGAACCCACCAAGAGCCGTGCCTAAAGGAGCATTGTTATATGTGTGCTGTGTTTTCCAGCAACAGGCAACAAGTGTTTATCTATAAAGGACTCTCAGCTGAGAAGATTCTCCCTCCTCTTGCTTGCTGTGCTTGTCAGTTTCTTTTCTTTTCTTTTTTTATTTTTATTTTTATTTTTTGGTATGGGGGATTGAACTCACAACTTTGCACCTGCCAGGCAGGCGCTTACACTACTGAGCTAGATCCCTGGCTGTTAGTCAGTTTCTGTTGCTGTGACAAAATACCCGAGACTAGAATAACAACTGAAAGGCCAACCCTGCCATGCAGCGACTGTCCTTACTAGCTTTCCTTTGACCAGATGTATAGTGAGCCCTTTCCCGGATCTCATCTTGGTCCAGGAAGTTTAAATTCAGTCCTAAAAGAAAGTTGTTGGAATTCCAGTGAGTTAATTCCAATCTACCACTTCCAGTACAACCCAAGGCGAGAATAAAGACAGTAAGACGTGGACATTGTTATGGGGAGCCAAGGGGTCCGAAGTCAGCCAGGGTGAAGATTCACCAGAATGAAGGCCCGAACCCAGGACCCACTCCGGGTTTTACTACTTCTCCGTGAGGAGAGTGGCTCGGGGTTGAATGACAGAGAGAGGGACGGGAAATACTTGAGTGCTATGAGCTGGGCTAAGCAGGAGGTCTGAGATCACCTCTGCGATATGCAAAGAGAGTAATCTGTGTAACACAGCTGAGGAAGCATCTAATATTTTGGGGTTGGTGCTTCAACTCTGATGTGCAACCTTTTCTGCCCTGGGAAGTCATAGCCTCTTATCTTGAGGTTCCTCCCAGCCAATAGCACAGCTCTCCATCCTGCCTGGCTCAACCGTGACTTCTGGGAGTCACTGGGCGGGGAAACAGCACTGTCGCCTTGCTTCTAAGATTACACATTAGCTCCTCAGCCAGCCCAATTTACATTGCTTAGAGCCAATTGAATGGACAAAGAAATAACCTAGCCAGCTCTGTATGTAACAATACATGGGGATAGAGCCAAGTTTATCCAAAATGGAGATAATCACTCTTCTTTCAAGGAGAGTCCTCCAGGTGGTTCCCCACACAGGTGGTCTAACCTCATTGCATAATTACTGGTGAACTCACTTAGGTACCCTCACATTAGAAAACAATGTCATCTGGAGTACATTTGCCAAATGTACCTCCAGCAAGGGGCCCCTGGCATGGATGTCACACTGTGTGGTGGATTGTGGGACCCACCTGTGATGCAGGAGGTGGGACGTAGGTGTCCTGGGCAGTACGTTGACCCCAAGGGTGAACTCTCCTTGGCTCACATCTTCCTGGGAGCCAGCCTTGGCAGTTCAATGTGGAGCGGAGTTAAATCCTACTCCGGCATGTTAGTGAGAGATGGAGAGTTTACTGATGATTTGGTAGGCTTGGGAGTGCGAACTCTAGCCTAACTGCCTGTAAACTTGCTGTTGGTACCGCCTGAGGTCTTCTCCCCAAACCATCAGGCTGCCCTTGTGTCTTAGTTACTTTTCTCTCATTGCTGGAACAAAATATCCGACACCCAGAGTTAAAGAGGGAAAGGTTTATTTAACTCACAGTTTGTGGAGGTTTTGGTCTATAATCAGTTGGCTGCAAGGCAGGGTGGCATGGCACAGGGGCAACAGCTCATGGTGCAGAAGACAGCCAAAGCAACAAGGACAAAATGGGGAGCGAGCAGGCCTCTTTTCCTCCCTTCTGTTGTTTGCAGGCTATCCGCCCTAGGGCAGGTGTAGCACTCACACCACCTCTGTGCCCTCCTCTTGCACAGGATGAGGACATTTACAAAGTGAGGACCCTGGCCCTCTACTGAGTCACTTAGTTAAACTTATAAACTGCTCAAGTTGACACAATGTATCAATCATTACCCCTTGCTTCTGCCCTGTGCTTCTTTCCTGAGCACATCTGGATCTTCCCTCCAGAACACCACATCTCCATGTTACTCCGCTGTGGATCCCAGTATCCTTGCATCTGAGGAGGCGCCATTCATCATCACGAATGGCAGCTCCATCCATCACTCCTGCACTGTGTGTGCAAATTTCACGCACTGTCTGGGCCTGAGGGTCTCAGTGCTTCGAGTCCTGCGATCCCAGCTCTTTACTGCTGTCAAGAATCAGCTACGATCATGGGAAGACCTTCTTGGTCTTTATATGATTTTAGAACCGGGCCACACTTCATTCCATAAAACAGAACAAGGGTCCCTGTGGACCAAGCAGAAGAGGGTGGTTTTATGGACAGGAAAGGGCTGCAAGAAGTGGACCCAAAAAAGCAAAAAGCAGATTGGTCAAAGTTACCTTCTTTGTTATGTGGGGCCTGGGGGAGAGATTAATAGAAAAATAAGGGATGGGTTAATGTCAGGTTACTTAGTTCCAGTAAGGATTAAACCGGAAAGAATTTCACTGCCATGCCTATTGGATGTTTGGGAAATTTAGCTGTTAGCACTCATTTTCCTGATCTCTTGAAAGGTCAGAAACAATTTAGTTTGGTTTGATGGTGTAAAACACTGGCATAGTTGAGTCTGTTTTGAGTTTTAGTCTCATCAGTTGGGCCCCAGTTTTGAGCCCCACACAGTGGTGTCCTATAATTCTTTTGAGCGCCACTGTCCACACAGTCTTTCCAATGTTTCTTACTGTCTGGGAGTGGAGGTTGTGTCCATGACCCATCATCCCTTCTCTAGAATCCTAATGTCCAAAGGCTTTGGAAGCAGAAAATGTTCTGGAACTTGGCACCAAATCCATATGGGAGTTTGATCTGACCTTGGGCTCGTTATAGTCTTTATTCCATTTGTGAGAGTTATTTGTATTTGCTGTGGAGAAGCCACTGTGTGTGTGCCACGAGGACTTAACAGGCTCCTATGAAATGGGTCTGTGCACTTCACTGTCTTTTGGAAATCCAGGGTACTTGATGGTCTCAGAATAAAGATATTTGGATCTGTACAATTTTTCTGTGTATAGTCCTAGAGTTTGAACTCTGGTCCTTTGCATTGAGCTACATCCCTAACGTTTTATTTAAAATTTTTAAAAAAATTTTTGAGGCAAGGTCTTGCTAGATCACTAAATCACCTGGGCTGAGCTCAGACTTATACCTCTTGCCTCAGCTTCCCAGAGTGCTGGGATTACAGGCATCTGTATACCCAGCTGGACCTGTACCACTCTTACGACCTTAGCAGGTGCTGAGATTTGGGCAGGCTCCACAGGAGCATGGATCACATTCCCTCAGGTCTAGTGTGCTATGCTAGGCATCAAAGGACCTCAAAAAGATTTGTTTGAGCACGTGCGTCCGTGTTTGTCAATTCCCACGAGCCACACAGACTTATATGTTCCTAAATAATTTGCTTGTCACTTAAGACAGAGCCCCCTTGATATGCTCCCAACCATTGAGCCCATGTCCTGACAGTGTTGTCATTATCATTATCATCATCATCACTGAGCAAGTGCTCTTAAATATTTTTGCCTGAAAAGCCTTCCTGTCTGAGGCTGTTTCTACCTACGAGAAGTGCTTTTCATTCTTTCTGTTGAAATTACTCTCAAATCTTTTCTGACAGAACTGCAAACACGCTGACAAAACTCAAATAATGGGCTATGGATCCGTCATGGGTGAGGAGGCGTTCACCAGACAGGGGACCCACCCTTGCTGATCCCCCCAGTCGGGGTGAGAACCCCGTGGGTGTCTGTTTGACAGGACCTGCCGGGAGCTGCTGCGTGACTTTCCTGAGATATCTTTTGCATTTGCAGGAATGGTATTGTAAAACAGTTTCTGTGAGATGCAAACATTCCATTTATAATACCTTGAGGTTCTCCAGTGTTTATGGAGCGGAGACCTCAGCTGTGTGTAAGGTGAATTCCAGGTGTCTCATGATTGCCTGGCTCACCTCCCCCACCAGCTTCTCTTTGGTCCCTGAACTCCACTCCCTGTGGGTGCCCTGCAGAGCCCCCCACTGACCACTGACCTTGAGGATTCACTTGTTGCAGCCTATTCTTCTCCCTGGGCTTTGGGTTAGCATCTTTCTTCTACTAAAGCAAACCTGCCCCTCCTGCAAGGTTCGGTTCAAACTCTCTTCCTAGGACTGTTACTAAACATTCGACTGCATTATGCTGATTTTTTTTTTTTCCATTGTGAACTTCCTTTCTATCCTAGGTAAAATGATTTGAAAAACACGACTGTGGCAATGAAGATTTGCATTCATGTAACTTGTCTCTTCTTTTGAATCACTTGCTTAAATTCCCAGGAGAGACTTTGCTGGATCAAAGCATTGAGACATTTTTATGGCTGATAGAATTTGTTCATTCAAAAAGAATGTGCTGAGCTTGGGTAGGGAGCCAGGGCTTCAGCAGCTGGGGATGTGATGACAGAGACATAGGAGCAGTCTTCCTGCAATTTAATCTTGGGGTGTGTGTGTGTAGTGGGGAGCAGAAGACCACAACCCAGTGAATATGCAGATGTATGGAATATGGGATACACTACAGTAAGGAGAAGGGCTGAGCAGGGTAGGAGGATTGAGGGGTGCAGAGGATGAGGATTGGAGGGAGTTGATATTTTTTGCAAGTGAGAGTCAGAGAAGTCCTCACAGTGGAGGCAACATTTGAGCAGAGACCTGCAAGAGCGAAGTAAGTGAGCCACGCTGATGCTTAAAGGAAGGGCGGCGCAGGCAGAGCAGTAGGTACAGATGTCCTCCTGGAAATGAGTTGTATTGTGATTGTTTCAGTATACTTGATAGTGTCCCGCAGATCTCTGTTCATTATTTAAAAAAATAGCCTTTTCTTTCTGCTATGTACTTCCTGTTTGTGACCCTGCCCTCCCATCAGTGTGTTGAGGACTAAATCCCCAGTGGGAGGATATAGGAGGTGGGGTCTTTCAGGGTGATTGGCTTCGGATGAGGTTGTGCGTGTGGGGTCACCACGATGGAATGTCCTGATAGGGAACAGAGGGGCCAGAGTGGCTGTGCCCTGTGAGGGTAGCTGTCCCTAAGCAGGAGGAGACACCTCACCAGGAAATGACACCTCTAACTTCCCGACTGTGGACTTCCACTCTCCAGAACTGTGAGAAATAAATATTTGGTGTTTAAACCCCGCTTTGGTGCTTGGTGCAGCCACAAGCTAAGACAGGTGTCCTTCTTCAGCCTGGATAATCTCCATTGGTCCTTCTTCAAATCTGTTCTTGAATGAGTTCTCCATTGGAATTACTGTACTTCTCAGTTCCAAAATGTATATACATAACGTCTGTTTCTTTATTGATACTCTCAACTTGGTGAGACATACTTCGTATACTCTCCTTTAGTTCTTCAAACCATGGCTTCTTTTAATTCTTGGAATATATTTGTAATAGCTGATCTTTATTAAGTTCAATATCTGGGCCTCTTCAGGGACAAAAACTGTTTCTTGCTTTTTTTTTTTTAGTTTTTAATATTTATTGAATGTTTATTAAAAAAGTGTCTTAAATTTTCAACATTGACTGGTTTTTGGTGTACAAAGCCTAAAAAAGAACATCAGAAATAAATTCCCATGTGAACTACAATGAATGTACCAACAGCACTCTACAAAAAAAATAATCTTTACTTCAATGAGCATGGGTGAGGAGTCCACACACAGCACAGCAGCACGCTCCACATGCGTGCGTCGCTCACACTGACCGCGTGTGGCTCTGGCCTCGTGGCCCTTTTGTGGGACACGCTTGACATCTCAGTGGTCTTGTTGTTTTTTCAGGAGGTTCTTACTGTGTTATACAGTGTGTAGTTAGCAGGAATGTAAGTGCTTGCTTTGGCAGCACATACACTAAAAAGACCTGGAACATAAAATATCAATAAATAAATTACTAAATTCTCTTTTTTCATTTAAGAGAAAAAAGTCACAGAAAAGAAAAACAAAAAAGCAAAAGTGACAAATAAGCAACAACAAATCCAATACAATAACAGTATAGGTTTACAAAACAAGATGATAGGGATTTGACAATTGTAATACTGCATATTGTTACCTTCAAAGGGGTTGTTCATATTAACAGATATGGACATGTAACATTGATCTCATCATATGAGTATTAACTACTCTTTTCCAATAACTAATGCATTTAGTAGTATAGTCATTTTAGCTATCTTATGTATGTGTGTGTATATATATATAAATTTATGTCTTTTTCCTTTTCCCTTCCTTCTTTCCTCCTTTCCCCTATCCCAATTACTTTTCCTCTTTGAGCAGTTTCTTTCTTTCTTTCTTTCTTTCTTTTTTTTTTTTTGCGGCACTGGGGATTGAACTCACAACCTCGCGCCTGCCAGGGCAGGGGCTTAAGCCACTGAGCCAAACTCCCAGCCCTAATTTTTTTGAGGCAGGGTCGCACCATGTAGCTCAGACCGGTGTTGTGCTCCCGTCGTAGCCCAAGCAGGCCTTGAACTCACAATGCTCCTCCTACCTCAGCCTCCCGAGTGCTGGGATTAAAGGCATGCGCCACCACGCCCGGCTTTTGAGCAGTTTCTTACCCTTACACAGTATTTATTGTAGATTTTGGATCATATGTACTTTTTAAGTTTCTTACACTAGGGGGACAACACGTTATTTACACATGTGAGTTTGATTTATTTCACTTATGAGTATGGTCTCAAGTCATGTCCATTTATTTATAAAAGTCTTGATGTAATCTTTCTTTATAGCTGAGTAGTACTCCATTGTATAAAAATACCATATCCTTTTTATCCATTCCTTGATTGAGGAGCACTTGGGTTGTTTTCAGGATTTGACTATTAACAATTGTGTTATAAACATAGGTGCACATATATCACTGTGGTATGACATTTTCAATTCCTCTGGACAAATGCCCAGAAGCAGGATAGCTTGGTCAAATGGAATCTCTAATCCTAGCTTCTTGAGGAATTTCCACACTTACTTCCACAGTGGTTGCACCAGCCTACACTCCCACCAACAGTGGAGAAGAGTTCCTTTTTCCCCACAGCCCCTCCAGCATTTGTTATTGGTTGATTTGTTAATCTTGGCCTTTCTTTCTGGGGTGAGATGGAATCTCAGTGTTGTTTTAATTTGCATTTCCTGAATGACCAGTGATGCTGAACATTTTTTCATATATTTATTTACCATTTGTATTTCTTCATCTGAGAAGTGTATATTCATCTCAGACGCTCATTTTTGGATTGGGTCCTTGAATTTTGGGGGCCTGATATTTTTTAATTCTTTATATGTTTTAGATACAAGTCCTTTGTCTGAGAGACATTTAGCTAAGATAGTTTCCCAATTTGTGGGTTTGCTTTTCGCTCTGTTGGAGATTTCCTTTGACATGCAAAAACTTTTTAATAAGACAAGATCTCAGTTGTTGATTCTGGGAAGTATTTCCTGTGCAGTTTGATTTTTGTTTATGAACTCTCTGCCTACTCCTATGTCATCAAGATTTTTACCTACTTTGTCTTCCAGCAGATTTAGTGTCTCTGTTTTAATATTAAGATCTTTGATCCATTTTTGTTGCAGGCAACTGAGTTAGTTAGAAATATTATAGGCCGTCAGACAGGGCTAGGTCCTTGAAGGAGCCAGTGCAGAAGCCCAGATACTTTGCAACTGTGGGGGAGACAGACACTTCCTGCTGTGGGCCAGGGCTCAAGACAAAAGATCAAACAAATGCACCCATATCCTAAGAACTGATATTCTAAATAGTTCTCTATCACCCTGAGGAAGTCTGGAGCCAACATCTCACCCCCCTTCAGGAAGAGTCACTGATATTAAAAGCATCTCCCCTCTCCCCCCTGCTTGCTACGTGACTCACTTCCCCATTTGTCCTTGATTTAATCGATTTTACCTGAGCAATTAATTAATCTTATTGGTTAACTGTAGTTATGTCCCACCTTATGCCCACCTTGCAAGTTCCCATTTTTCCCTGCCTTGGACCCATCTAACCTCATGGTTTTGCTCTATAAAAGTCCTTAAAAATGACAGTCCCCGGCAACCCACTCGGGACCCCTTCTGTCCCTCAGACAGAAGCTTTCTTTCAATAAATATATTCTGCTCTTACCCTCCGTTGTTCCTAAAATTCATTCTTCGATTTTAGAGAACACAAACTCGCGCCAGACATATAGTAGGTTGGCAGTTTCATTCCCGTGTATCATTTGTAGGTCTGAGATCATTTATCCTATATCATTTTGACTTTAGTGCATGGTGATAGACATGGAGCTACTTTTAGTTTTTGCATATGGAAAGCCAGTTTTTCCAGCACCACTTATTAAAGAGGCTATCTTTCTTCCAGTATACATGCTTGGCCCCTTTGTCAAAGATGAGGTGGCTGAGTGTGTTTGTTGCTATGGCTGTATCTTCTAATCTATTCTATTGATCTTCAGGTCTGTTTTTATTCTAGTACCATGCTGATTATATCACAGTAACGTTGTAATATAATTTCAAGTTGGGGATTGTGATGCCTCCTGTCTTACCTTTGTTGCCCAGAATTGCCTTTGCTATTCTAGGTCTCTTCTGGTTCCAGATGAATTTTAGGGATGATTTCTCTAGTTCTGTGAGGTGCACAAGTGGTATTTTGATAGGGATTGCATTAAATTTGTATAACAATTTTGGGAGAATGGCCATTTTTACAATGTTTGTTCTTCCTATCCATGAACAGGGAATGTCTTTCCATTTTCTGAGTAATGTAATTTTCTTTTTTCAGAGTAATGTAATTTTCACTGTATAGATTTTTTACTTCCTTTGTTAAATTGACTCCTAAGTATTTCATTTTTTTGGATGCTATAGTGAAGGGTGTAGTTTCCCTTATTTCTCTCTCAGTGAGTTTGTTGTTTGTGTATAAGAATGCTATTGATTTTTGAGTGTTGATCTTGTATCCAGCAACATTACTGAATTTGGTTATTACATCTAGAATTCTTTCAGTGGATTTGTTGGGGTCTTCCATGTAGAGTATTATATCATCTGCAAATAATGATAATTTCACTTCTTCCTTTCCTATCCTTATTCCTTTTATTTCTCTCTCTTGTCTAATTGCTCTGGCTAATGTTTCCAGAACTATATTGAATAGGAGTGTTGATAATGGACATCCTTCTTTTCTTCCTGATTTTAGGTTAAAAGTTTTCAGTTTTTGTCCATTTAGTAAGATGTTGGCTGTTGGTTTATGATATATGACTTTTATCAGGTTGAGGTAGAGACCTTCTATTCCAATTTTTGGTTTTTTTATCATGAATGAGTGTTGGATTTTGTCAAAAGCTTTTTCTGCATGTATTGAGATGATTATGTGATTCTTGTCCTTGGCTCTGTTGATATGGTATATTACATTTATTGAATTGCATATGTTGAACCATCCCTGGATTCCTGGGACGAATCACACTTGATCATGTATAATCTTCCTGATGACTTGCTGCATTCTGTTTGCCAGTATTTCATTGAGAATTTTTGCATCTATGTTCATTAGAAAGATTGGCCTGTAATTTTCTTTTTTGGTTGGGTCTTTCTCTGGTTTTGGTATTAGGGTAATACTTGCTTCCAGGAATGAGTTAGGGAGACTTGCTTTCCTTTGAATTTTACTGAAGAGTTTGAGCATTGGCATTAAGTGTTCCCTAAATTTCTTTTATTTATTTATTTATTTATTTTAAAGATAGTAAAATCCAACAGAACATAACAGAGCATAACAGAACAAAGTCAGTCAAGACAAAGCAGCAGAACTGCTACAGAACTTCAAAGAAAGATAATGTGAAACCAATAGCCATTATACTGTATCTTGTCTTCAGAATAGCTGACCATTCCAACAGGTTTAGTAGAATTGAAACCAAAAACAAAACAGAATAAAACCAATAAACACAGAAGAAAATAAAGGAAAATACTACTACTAATAATAATGATCAGAGTAAAGCAAAACAGAGAGAGCCATATTGGACCTCGAAGGCAAAACAGAAGAGAATCCCCCTTACTTGCTACATTGCCTACTGTCACCTTCCAAAGAGATGCTCAGGTTGCTGACCAGAGGCCTGCAAAATCTACAAAAAAATACTAGCAAATAGTTGCTTGATGTTCCCTGGCTGCTATCAATTTAGCCAGACCTCCAAAACAGCAGGTTGCTGACGGTGTGTGTGGGGGGAGTGTTTGTCCCTGATTCCAAGCCCGCGCACTGGTGCCCTTGGGCCCAGCAGGCTGGGCCCTGGAAGGGGCCATTCTCGTTCTCCTCCAGGGGTCCAAAGAGGGGAGGCCCCCTGAAGGCAGTTCAGTTGTGTCCTGGTCCGAGCCGGCGCCGCTCCAGTCTGGCCGGCTGGGCCCCGGAAGGGGCCATTCTCGTTCTCCTCCAGGGGTCCCAAGAGGGGAGGCCCACGGAAGGCAGTTCAGTTGTGTCCTGGTTCTAAATTTCTTATAGAATTCAGCAGTGAATCCATCAGGACCTGGGCTTTTCTTTGTTGGTAAGGTTCTAATTACATTTTCAATTTCATTAACTGAAATTGGGTTATTCAGCAGTTTTACATCTTCTTGATTCAGCTTTGGTAATTCATACATTTCTAGGAATTTGTCCATTTCTTCTGTATTATCAAACCTATGGGAGTAAAGGTTTTTGAAGTAGGTTTTGATAATCTTCTGTATTTCCATAGGGTCTGTAGGGATTTCACCCTTTCCATTTCTTATTGCATGGATTTGAGTTTTTTATTTCCTCTTTTTGATAAGGTTGGCTAGGGGTTTATCAATTTTATTTATTCTTTCAAAGAACCAACTCTTTGATTCATTAATTCTTTGTATTGTTTTCTTAGTTTCAATTGCATTAATTTCTGCTCTGATCTTTATAATTTTCTCCATTCTTTGGGCTTTGGGCTTGACTTGCTCTTCTTTTTCTAGAAGTTTGAGGTGCAGCATTAGGTTGTTTATGTGTGTTCTTTCCATTTTTCTGATGTGGGAGTTTAGTGCTATAAATTTCCTTCTGAGGACTGCTTTCATTGTGTCCCACAGGTTCTGGTAATTTGTATTTGCCTTTTCATTTGATTACAGATATTGTTTAATTTCTTTTTTT
>RJWM01022445.1:0-33680 GCA_004363535.1 Dasyprocta punctata | reverse complement strand
CATAGGCTATGGATAGGCACATCCACTTTGGAAATCAGTATTAAGATTCCTTATAAAACTAGAACTGGCAGTTCTATTTCATCCAGTTATTCCCCTTTTCTCTATCTTCCCCAAAGTGTTGAAGTCATTATACCACAGTGATAATACATACCCATTCTTATAGCAGCACAATGCATAATAGTCAAGTCTTGGAAAGAGGCCATATGTCCATCAACAGATGACTTGTTAAAGAGAATATGATATTTATATACAATGGAGTATTACCCTGCCATAAAATGCTGTAAATTTGAGTTATTTTTAGGTAAATAGATGCACTTTGAGAGTATAATCTTAAGTGAAATAAAGTCAGTCTTACAAATTTCAACATCACACTGCCTCACTAGTATGAGAAATCCAAAAGTAAAAATAAGGAGCAAAATGTGAATAGGTATTAGGAAATAGGAAGAACTTGTTCAAATGGGAAGAGGAACCAAGCTGGGGGATGGGGAGCAAAGAAAGTGTGAAGGTATTTGAAGAAAAAAATGGAAAGAAAAAAGTGGAACTAAAACTTTTGTAAATGGGAGGGGTGATGGGAGAGGAGGGAAAGGAGACCAAAAAAAAAAAAGATACGTTATGTAAGTGTGCACACAACCCCATGATGAATGTCATCATTATTTACTGCAAACATGTTCCAATAAAAGATAAAACATAAAATAAAGCAAAAAGTCCCACATTTATTCAACCTCAGCATATAGAAAACAAACAACTATAATTATAACAAAGAAAAAAAAAAGAAAAACAACATTCTTGTTTCTCTTCCAAAAATAATGTACTATAACTACAACTTACAAATTCATTATAAAAAGAGTATGCAAATAAAATGAGTATGAAGTTAAATGTCATTTAGTCTGAGTTTGTCACAACAACAAATTATAACACCTGGTCTCTTCATCTGGGTGTCAAGTGGGCACGATGTCAATTATGTTTTAATAATCCAGCTTGTTTAATTTTTAACAATAGATCTACAGAGAGTTAAAGACGAGGATCACAACAACTGTCACACTGTGGTCCGCAGTTTCTAAATCTTACCTAAATGCATCATCAATTTCTTCAATTACTCTTGGAACAAATGGTGAGCCCTAAAACAATAGGGCTTTCTTCTGTTTATGTTTATCTTTCCCTCATCTTGATCCAGCATTCATCATAATTTTACAATTAGACATCAACTGTATACATAGGCTTATAACTGAATTTCTTTGAAAATGAGATTATTAGAAAATTGCAATTGAAGTTTTTTTATCATTTCACCTAATATAAAGGAGGTAGACACAGATATATGTGGTGTGTACTAGTTTTACTATTTCACGAATGAAGAGGTAGGAGAACTCTGCGTTCTTATTCATTATTACTCTTGAAAGTTAGTTTCTCCACGTGTGTTTCCTTTGTTGATATATTTGCTTTTATGTTTTATAGTATATTTCTTAGTTTTATTTTAAATTCATTATTTTATTAAGTAAATTCTTATCAGACAAGTATCTTTCAATATTCAGAGATGCATTTCAACTTTTTGCTAGGTTTTATAGTTCTAATATAATAATCTATACGATCCCAACTTGTATTTCTCCTCCAAATCTGAATCATATGTTACCTGTTTGTACCTTCCCCCTCTTTCTTCTCTATACAGATATATACAGATTAAAGAAAGAAATGAAAATACCAACATTATCCTTGGTTTATCATTCTTGTAGCTCATTTACTGGAAAGACACTTTTTTCTTTTTCATTTTTAGGCACATAGCATATAGAATTGATTGAGGAATTTAACTATATGTAAACAATTTATGAACAGACTTTTATAGGGCAAAAATTTTATTTTAAGAGTTAAGGACAAAAATATATTCATACATACATACTATTTTCTAAAACAATGTTTCTTACAGTTCCTTTTATGTAGCAAAGCCAAAAAATAAGTTTCTAAAAATATTCAAGTCTGAGATTTTGGATTAATTTACAAATAAATGGCAAGCCTTGGATACTCAGAGGTGTAGTAGAAGAAATTCCCTGGACAGTGGTGACTTAGTTAAAGAATAATGAGAGGGTAAAAATTAAACAAAGGAATTAAATGAATATTGATAAACAAAATCAAAGAGAGAATACACCAGAGAAGAAACGTGCTAGCATAAATAGAGGGCATAAACAAGTGTGCATTTTCAGAAATAATTTTGGTATAAATGGGACTTTCATAAGGAATGCCAATATGCAAGAATAATAATAATGAATAACCAGATTCTTTAGAACCAGAGGCATGGAACTAACATGAAGTAACATGAAAATAAACTGCAGAGCATTTCAAATATTATTTTAGGTACTTCTTTCTCATAGTTTCAATAACTAGGATCAAGCCACAAAAGGCATGCATAGTAAAAGATAATGCAAGCATTTATTATAGAGTAAGGAGACTGCCTATAGAAAGAGAAAAATCTAAGTGCAATATTCTTCAATTGTTGAATATGGTTTGTAATTTATGGAATTAACGATAATCAAACTGTACAATGAATAAAAGTCCAGAATTCGTTATCCATAGTAGACATTGAGAATAATAGAAAACAGAAAAGTAGATGGAAATGTAGACTTATTTCATTCAAGAAAAATGTTAAAGATTTTAATATTATTAGAAGTGTACTCTGTATATTACTTATATTTACCCAGACATTATAACTTCCTCATAAGAATCCAAAAATGGTATTTAAAAATAAGTCACTCATAATTTGAAAGTCATCAGTTTTTCACCAGTATTTTGTTTTCATTTCTTTTAACACAGCACAATTATAAATTACTTTGATCTTTCCAAACTAAGATATTTGAAGGGAAGTTACATGGAGTCCGAACCAACAGAGTGCCCATTTTTAAATAAATTAAAACTCATGAATTTCTACTTTCCTATATTTTTAATGAACATCTTTGAAATTATTTGATTCTGGTTTATTTCAGCATGAAGTAGTGAGTGCAGAGTTGAGGCAACGCTTTGCATTCAGGGGCTCTGATAATGCACCCTCTGAATCTTTTCATAAAGCAGAGTAATAAAACAATTCCGATAAACAGAAAACAACATGGAAAGTTGTTACAAAATAAAACAGAGAAACTGCACATAAACTAAGGCAATTGAAGAAAACAATACAACGGAAATTTAAAGTTCCCTAGTTTTCAGTAATGAACTACAGTTCACAAGGGAAGGTTCCTTCAGTTTTCTTGCTGAGTGAATCAACTATGTAGGTATTCACACTACACAAATGAATACTCAAGTAGTATTTTTTGGCTTTCAATGACAACTGAATGATAATATTGCAAGGAGTAATCTCTCTTTAAATTACTTGAGTTGCTCTATCTTTACACATAAAGATAATCTGAGGAGCTCAACTTTCATAGCTTACCTACAACAACACTGTTGCTTTACAATACACAGATTTGAACTCATAGATCTTTATCATAGAAACTTGCAGTTGAAATTGTATTGGACTTTTCTTCAGGAATTACGACCAAAGCAAAAGTAACATTCACCCTGCTCTTCTGTACTAAACACTGGAAGTTTATAATGAACTACATCCTGTTAGTGTATAAATCACAAGAAACAACTCTAGCCTGGGACTTTCCTTTGAGAGGAAAACTTCTGCCTCCATCAGTTAGGGTCATTAAGAATGTAATGGCCTTTTAAGCCTGAAATCTAAAGGAGTGAATCAGAATGTCCTAATGTACTGGTTAATGATGCCTTTGTATTACCAATTACCAGCAAAGCCATTGCATTAAAGCATAGTGTCTTGGATTAGATGTATAGCAGTGTGTTCATAGTTATATATAGAAAGAAAACACCCTATGCTTTATATAATACGATTTAACAGAATAAGTAAGTGAGTAATGTCTTCCACATACCTTGTGGCTATCGGTGAAGTCACAAATGCCTATATTCCAAAATTACTTAGAAATTATATTGTGTATTACAGTTTTAAATATGATGCAGCTAGAGAATTTCAAATATACAATCACTCAAAATTTCAATGTTGTAACTCAAAAATATATAACCCAAATTTGACTAGGAGTAAAGCACTGAAATGCTAATTGAAGAATATTATATAAATTTCTGTTCAGCATTCCTCCAAATGGTCAAGGTCATGGAAATACAGAAAGCATCAAAACTTGTCACAGTCTAGAGAATTCTAATGTGGAATCTTACATGGAACGTTGGATCAGCCAAGAAAACATTATGGGAAAACTGAGGATGTCTAAATAAAATTGGGAGTTGGCTCAACAGTAGCATACTAATGTTGATTGTTCCATGTTGACAAATATATTTTACTTTCCTTTTTCATTTATACTTATATCAAATATGCATATATATATCGAAGATTATCAGTACAACATTTGTTGTTAACAATAGGAGAACATTGGGATATCCGGATTGGGGATATAGCTCAGCAGCCCAGTGCTTGCCTGGTGAGTGTGAAGTCCTCAGTTTGATTCTCAGTACTCCTCCCCACAAAAGAAAAAAGCAAACCAATAGGAGAAGATGAATGAGGAGTCATAGGAACTGTCTGTAATATCTTACAACTTTTCTGTAAAACTAAAACTGGGCTAAAATAAAGGAGTACCTAAAATCAAAATTTAATATTGAAACACATATCTGCAATGTATTATGTAATACCATGGAAAAATAGAAAATATGTAATAAAATTACTAAGGGCTGACTACATATTGAGAATTAACTATTTTCAAAACTTAAATTTCTTTAGTATAAGTACAGTAAAAACTCACTAAATTCAGTGAGCCAAATGTGGGTAAAATGTAACAATAAATCATTTGACAATTAATTCTGATTCATCAGTCTTGTGCTTATATTCCAAATATCTAGAATTTATTTCCTGTGTATCATACTTTTAAGTATGATATAGCTCGAGAATATCAAATATATAATCATACAAAACTTCAGCATTGTACTATATATAGTAGAACAAGACTTGGACTCAAATTGTAGACCATATTAAGAAATAAATTGGTAATTTCTTCAGGAAAACAAATTTATATTCTTTTAAATATGTGCAGAAAATTTCGTTGACCACCTGGGTTCTTAAAGAGGCACATAGGGTTGATACTTTAATGAACATACTATGATAAACCTTTTAACATTCAAACAAATTACTCCTATGTTACAGGTTTCTCTGCGTTAAGATACTTTTATTTGTAGAGTACATTTCTTCGTAATCTGTCATTTTAAAGCAAGTTAACCTAACCAATAAATTAATGCTAAACTACTGCTGGTGAATATTAAACTGACTTATTTTAAAGGAATGTGACAAACATCCAGCTATATTAAATTTCATACAATGAACATTTAAAATATCGCTGCATACTACAGATATCAAAGTTTTTGCAGAAATAAAACATGATAGATCTTTATATTTTCTGCATTAATATAGAACAATATAGAACTTGATAGAATCAGAAATAAAACCGTGGTAAAAGCATGAAAATAATACTAATCAATTAAAGCCAAAAAAAAAATACAGAATAGATTCTTTCCCTCATGGTAATGTGTGTATTTTCCTAATGTCCACAGTCAGCACTTGAAAGCCAAGCGGATTACCATTATTTCTACATATTTTGAAAACATGTTAGATGAGTGTCTGAGTAAATAATTTTTACTTGAATTGACATTTTTAAAACTCCCAGAAAGAGCTACGAAAGAGTACTAGGATTAATCCAATATTCATGCAGCCTATGCACTAAAACCTGAAAATCTTAAGCCATTAAAATGGCAAAAGAAAGAGATCGAATACTTTTCTAACAACAGTTGTTCCATCTTTAGAGACTGTGTTATCATGGAATAGTTTTGGATAGTAGATAGAATAGTGGAACACTTTTCATCCATTACAGCTAGTGTTACTAAGGTTATCAACACTAAGGTTTTTACAGCACTATGGTATCATAGAATATATCCTTATATAATATTCTAAGACTGCCCTCAAGTGAGAAACCCCATAGAGTAACACACAATCCTATAAATAAAAACTGTAGTTTAGGTTCCTAGCACAGGGCCTGGTGGAAAGTGACACATAAATATTAATTCATTTAAATATATTAAACATATATTGGTATGGAATTATTTCAAACTTACTTCCTTACTATATTCATTCTGTGTTACTATATAACACGTTACTTTATACTCAGTAGCTTAAACTAGCAAGCATTTATTATTTCACATACACTCTCGCTGTGAAAGTTTCAAGAGTGATCGAGTGAAATGGTCTGGTTCGGGGTCACTCACAGGGTTGACGTCGAGCTGCTTTGAGGCTGCAGTCGGGAGCTGCACTCATCCAAGTTTCAGCTGACAGGAGAAACTCTCTCCCAGCTCGCACCCAGAATGCTTGGGTGAAGGCTTTTCTTATTACCTGTCAGAGCTGCCCCTGATGTAGAGAGAGCAGATAAGCAAGAAAGCTCACGAAACACTCCAGGCTTTATAATCTTGTCTCTGAAGTGGCAGATGGTCACTTTTGTCATATTCTGTTTTCATGCAGACCATTACTGAAACCAATTTTTTAAAAACCGCAATGTCACACATACCAGGAAGCAGGTTTTGAACATGAAACTTGCCATTATTGTAACCACTTGTTTTTTAAATTGTGCGTACAATTTTTTGGAATATGTGTTTTGCCCACATGGAGGAGAGCTATCGTAACTTCAGATCATATCAAGTAATAGACAACACCAGTGGGAAACATCATACTATTGTAAAACTTAATGTTTTAACAATGTGAAACAAAAACCTATGTCTCTCATTTCTATTCTAAAGACATTGATGGGCTAATTTATCTAGTCTAATAGAATGTATGTATAAATGATCTCTATTTAAAGGTAGTCTAGAGTCTATCATTATGTCATAAAGTAGACATAAGGCAAATATTTTCAGATTAATTGGGTTTTTTGTTTCATAGCATCAGACAAGTTAAACCATTATGAACTGCATAATGAAACTGAATGCATTTAATTGCTGGATATAGTCAATCATATAATTATTTTACTATTGACATGTATAACATTTAATATTTTTAACCACCTAGTAGTAATTCGCGAGAAAAATCATATTGTTTTGGGCAGAAAAAATGTAGTGGTTTTAAATATAATTCTTACAAGCATTGTTCCATGCAGTAACTGAAAGTAGTAAATTCAGAACTGAAAGTTAGCTTAGCCAATTTTCAAAGCATTTGCCTTTTAAAGCATTATTCAAAAGCATGCTCTATGGTAAAATCTTTATGAACCAATAAGGTCTATTGAAAAACAAACCAAAGTAAATAAGTCTCAAAGATTTGTGGCATTACAATAGCAATTTTCAAACAAAGAAAGACAATAACCTTTTTCATACTAATGCTTCCAAAATACGTGCTTACATATATTGCTATGTTGCAGTGGTACACTGACTGTCGCTATGAGGAATTAAAAAGAAAATTGTTGTGAGCTGTCCAGAGATTTCAATAACCTGGAAATCTGTAGATAATGACAGTTAGAGCCATGCTAATCATTTTGAAAATCATTTGAATAACATTTTAGAATACCAGTGAGAGTCGAAGTGGAAAATTATTTAGCTTTATATTGTTTTAATTCCATAATTAAGTAATTGCACTTGGAACAAACAGTTTACAACTTCCGTTTTAATTAACATTTCACTGTGTAACTATAGCGCTCACTAAAAACACTATCTTCTGCATACAGAGCCAATTATGTTATGTGTTACTGTAAGTAATAAAATGTTTTACCAATCAAACATTTATGTTGATCAGACATTTTTATGCTGCAGCAATTATAAGAAAAGGAATCAGGTTACTAGTGACAAATGTTTTTAATTAGAGTTGAACATGTCTAGATTAGTCATATTTTGTAGTTCTACTTAAAATATTCTTTCCTCGGAGAAATTTAGATTACTTTAAAAAGTCATTGAAATATTTCAAGATTCTAGGCAATAAATGTTTCTACTTGGTACTCTTATTTTAAGGCGGCTTCAACTTCTTTACAGATTTATCTAGTGAGAAACACATATTTTACCAGAATAAAAATTACAAAGGATAATGAATTCTGAATTCCATTTTTAATTTAAAATATCACTTGACTTAGACTACATATACAGCAAATATGTCATGAAACTTTTTATAAATGACATAGAACATTCCAAGTTATCTTTTTCTTTTTGAATTACTATTTGGCACAATCTGTACCAATGAAAATCTTGTAGCAGTCTTGTTGGTAGAATGGTGATTACCATTTCCTAATACGAGTGAAAACAAAAGGAAGATTATTTCAACTTTATAACTATGTATATTAAAATACTTACACTACTAAAATACGTAATAATTAAATGAATTATTTCATATTTCAGAATTTTTGAACTGTGATGATTTTTTAAAATTAATGACCCACAAATGTATGTAAAAGCAAAAAGTCAAGCACAAAGCTAGAGAAAAATTGTTCTACATCTGACAATATCAGAGCAACTCTTAACAGAATTTCCTGTTTACTAAAGATACTAAAAATTTATACAAATTGAAAGTAATTCAAACAGAAGGAAAGTTTTAGTATTAGTTAACTAAATTTTCATGTTATGTAGCCAGGAAAAAAAATATAGAAACACGGAGTAAAAAGAAGTAAGTAAACAATAAACATGAGGGGATATGAATAAATGCTAATATAAATAAATAAAAGTAGACAGACAAAAGTTCATATTTTGAAATTTTAAGAAAATTAACAATCCCTTAGGAAGAAAGGGGGTAAGAATGGAAATTTCCAATGTACAGGTGAATATTTATAGAATGGAAAGACTACATACAGAATGGAGTATTTAAAATCCTAGAGTCATTTCAAAGATAACAAGGGAAAATTATTGTAAAATGTATGGGAAATATTTGCCAAATTTCATGATAAAAAATGTTTTTGAAGGTACAACTTAGTAAATTGATGTAGAGCAGTGGAAAAATGGAAGACTTGTATGTCTGATGATTTGAATGTGTAATAACAAAACATCGTACAGCTTCAATCCCAGAGAACTTTGCTGGTGCATTTTATGATATAATTAAGGAAAAATTAAAGCCAGCTGATAGGACGTAGAGAGTTAAGTCTTTTTCAAAGAGTACAACAATCAAGAGACTTAAATAAGGGTGAGATAGGAAAAAGAAACAGGAAGAAAAGGAAGGAATGAAGATACATTATGTACAAAAACCAACTCTACACGAAGAATTGAAATATTCTGTACTGTACTCACGTACAAAGAAAGGAAGGGGATCCAGAGGAGGATGGATTGAGGCAGGAGCGAAGGGAGAGAGGATAGAAAAGAAATTAAGATATATTATGTATAAGTGCCTATTCCCCACATGAAATGCAAACATTGCATACTACAAACATGTACTAATAAAAACAAACAAACCTTCAAATAAAAAATTTCAGTTTCTAATTGACTCTAGAAAATATGGAAAAATGGAATATATCCAAGCCATGTGTGTTTCTGTGGATGCATGCATGTGTGTGTGAGTGTGTGTGTGTGTGTGTGTGTGTGTGTGTGCATGTTTTATGGGCCTGGTATCTAACCTAAGGTATAAGAAAAGAAGAAAGAAAAGGAAAAGGAACAGAAAACTAGAACTATCTTTCATGAAAATATATAATACATTTCAAGCAATTGTTAGCAAATCAAACATAACACTATACAGAGCTGATAATATATCATTATCAGCTATATTTTAGCTATCCAATGCAGGTCAGTTTACTTTGAAAAATCATCATGTAAGTCTCCACACTGGCAAATTACATATTACCTCCCTAGGTATAGTAAGGCATCTGACTAAATGTAATAACACTCCCAGTGAAAACTGAGCAAATAGGAAAAATTCAGTCAGAAAAATTTATCCCCATGAAAGTTCCAAACATTATAGCTATGAGTGAAATACTGAACTTTTAATCCTAAAGTAGGAAATGAGGCAAGAATATCCAATATCAGTAGTTCTATACAATATTATTCTAGTCATCTTCCTCTATAAGTCTCTATAAGGCTGGAAGAACTCAGCCAGAATAAGAGAAAAATCATATATGTACATACAAACACATATACACATATGTATGGTTATTTTCATATTATATATTTATGAAGAAAGCCTTATGTAATCTGCTAAAATTAGTAATTAAATTTAACAAAGTTGATGGATAGAGGATAATATTTCAAATACTAAATAAAATTCAAAATCATTTTTAGACATAAATTACTTTTAAAAAACACTCTAAAAGTACTTAAGACTGTTCTATGTAAAAGACAAGCAAAGTAATTATTAGGACTTTTTTTTTTTTTTTTGAGACAAGGTCTCCTTGTGTAGTTTGGTGTGGACTTGAACTCATTATGTAGCCCAGTTTGGCCTCAAACTCATGACCATTCTCCTGTCTCAGCCTCCCGAGTTCTGGGATTACAGGTGTTTGCCACTTTGTGCTGCCTATCAGGACACTTTTGATTTATCGGATGAAGATATTACAAAAGATTGAAATAAAGGTAAAGGCCAATGAGTCTA
This sequence comes from Dasyprocta punctata, assembly GCA_004363535.1. Taxonomy (NCBI): domain Eukaryota; kingdom Metazoa; phylum Chordata; class Mammalia; order Rodentia; family Dasyproctidae; genus Dasyprocta; species Dasyprocta punctata. The sequence goes on along the minus strand of RJWM01022445.1, from coordinate 23,116 downwards.
TGATTAAAACAGCCCATATTTTGGAAGTTATTATAAACAAATTTATCTAAAGATTTAATGTATTGAGAATCAAAGCCTAACTTTTCTTTTAAAAAAATAAGTAAGGTTACAGTATTTGTGTGTAAATGAATAAGTCCTAGAATTTCTAAAAATATCTTTAAAATAGTGAATGTTTGATCATAAATAATTACTATAATGATACAGTAACCATAAAAGTGTGGTGTTTATGTAAGAAAAATAAAATAGATCACTAAAACAGAAAAGATAACACAGAGATAATTCTAAACTTATTTGCAACAGTGGACATGAGGTAATTCTTGGTTGATTTAATAATAGAGAAAATAAATAAACCTAGAACTCTACCATGTCGCAGACTCTAAAGCTAATTACAAATGAATCATATACTTTACCTAAATGTGTAAACTCCTATAACTCATCAAAGAATATTTTCATAGTAAGGAAGGCTTTTAATGGCAGCACCTAAATCATTAGCTATGAGGAAAATTTGGTAAATTGGCTTCATTAAAATTAAAATGTCTGATCATCGAAAGATGCCATTAATAAAATGAAATGCCAGGCAAGAAGTCAGAGACAAAACTTGCAGCACATCAATTTCAGCAAAGACTGTTACATAAGAGTACAATGAACCATCAGAAGACAATCACTAAAAGTAAAAAGAATATGTCCAAAATCACTAGACACAAGATACTTCAATGATAGAGATAGAAGAATGGTCAATAAGTAAATTAAAAGGTACACAGCATCATTAGACATGGAGGAAATGAACCCATAATGATATATCACATGTCTTTTCTTACTAGAATGCTGAAATTAAAGATATACCCAAATAAATTGAAAATGTGGAGAAACGAGTGAAATTTTCTTTTTTTTTATATAAGAGTATGAAGTAACGGAAATACCATGGAAAATGGTCAGGCAGTTTTTCTTAAAATAAAATCAAAGATAACCGTTTTCTGCGATACAGTAATTTCATTTCTAAGTACTGATTTAAGAATGAAAATCACTTGTCAGCCAGACAAATCGACTGGTTGTTGCAATGCTATTTTAATAGTTCAAAATAGAAACAAAGTAAATGCCCAGCAAAAGGAAAATAAGTAAAGAAATTTCATTCTGTGGGAATGCCAAAAATACAAATGTTTTATCCATAATAGACAAACTCTGAAATAATTTGAATGTGATGTACACCAATAATTTATTAGATAAATGCATTATGATTTAACAGAGTGCTATTTATCAGTAAAATAGAATCCATAATGGTGCATGTAATTAAGTGAAAAGAATCAAATAAAATAGCATATACACTGTAATTCCATTTCTTTGGAGATGAAGGGGAGATAAAATTATACATTGGTGTAAAATAATCAGACGAGATCTTGCTAATTATATGAAGAATTGAGTAGAAAAACATGTAAGGAAAATATTTAGGCTAATAGAAAATTTCAACATCTCTGTTGGAACTTCTGTGTATTTAACTCACTGAGTACTTCAGTGTATGCAAATTTTACCTAAAAATATTCTTAAAGTCATTTGTTTCTATCTAGAAAATAACTGGAAAAAATTTAATAAGCACAGTGTGTTCGAAACATGTCATCAATGAGTAGTAACTGAACAAGAAGATTGTTTACTGCACATCTCTACAACTTAAAATTTTTATAAACCAGTGACTTCTGAAAAGACCATGAGAGATTCAGTGATGAGAGTTTTTAAAAAAGTCTGTAATTCTCATTTCAAACTTGAAACTTAAATTGTTCAGAGGATTTTTATTTATATACGAAGAGAGAATTAGATTTTTTGCTTTATCAACTACTGTTTCAAAAAGTTGAATATCTATTTATTCTGTACATAATTCCTTTCAACAAGAATTGATTTTAGGGGTACCACACATAGTTCATCAGACAGTGCTCTCCTAGCATTCATGAGACATTCAGCTTAATCTGTAGCATAGCAAAAATGAAGTCTTTAATTAAGTAAAATAATTAATTTCAGCTAATTTATTACAATCTCTTTAAATGGTTTTATGATGAGTTATGCTATAAATCTTGTTTCATTGATTATTTTAAATTGATCATTTTGCAATAGACAATGAAGTTTGGAAGTGTCCTATGAAAGTTTGAAAGTTTTCTGACATTTTAAGCACAGTACCAGAACCAAACTTAAAACAAATCAACAACTGTACTTTGTTTAGAAATAATGCTATGGTTAAGTCTCAGAAATTTTTAAGGACTGTGTTTACAATGCTATCGGTCTTTAGTGTTTTAAAATTTTCCTATTGAATTTTAACCCAAATTTTATGCAGTCATATGTTGTTTGTCTTCTAGTCATACTTATTTTACATTTTCTTTTGTTATTTTTATTATCTCATTATCCTATCAAAATCAAATATTAAATTTGCTGATCTGATTTGTAGCCTTTGATTCACACATTTTTCTTGAAAGCGTACATTGTCTCAGAAAATTACTTCACTTCTGTGTAAAATTCTTCATTTTAAAATCTGATATGTTAAAAAGCACGTATTTGGTTGAATTTTAAGTAGATGTGCTGAATAACCTAGGTAGCTTTACCTTTGTAGCTATGTATCATGTTGTATAAACTATGTTATCAGTTTTGCTTTATACATATTTGTGTTTCTATTGTTTTGTGCAAATGAAAAGTATAATAATATCACTTGTATAAATTCAAATTTCTTTCAAGCAAGTATATTAGCAGAGGTTTATGCATTTTTTAAACTACATACAAATTTAATTCATAGAAAACATGATACCACTGGGGTTATTTTGTTAAAGAGGTACCTTTGGGAAGTTTTCTTCATTCTATGTAAAACATTGTAATATAAAATATTTTGTTCATATTTATGTTAATAACTCCACTTAATATCAACATTAACTCTGATGATCTGCCTTTTATTAGTGCATCTGAAATAAATGATTTATTTATTGTTTCATTGAGGTTTGTCTCCTGCTAATAATTTTTCTATTCTTTGTTATTTTCTACTTTGTTATTTCTCATTTCTTGTCTCTAATTGGAAAAACTACATAGTTTTTTTATTATTTCAAATTATATGTGATGAGTTACATTTAATATTTACATTTTAATGTTTCAATACATATTCAAAACTTTCTGACAAAATTTCCACAGTGGAGAAAATATATAAACAATAATGGAGAAAATATATAAACAATTGTAATGGAGAAAATATATAAACAATTGCTTCTACATTTATTGAATCTACAATTAGATGCAACAGTCTTTACAACACTTTCATTAGTAATCATCATGATCCACACAATTATTTTTTTCTTTTAAAGAGAGAAAATAAGACTGGGTATGGTGACAAATATTTGTAATCCCAGCACTCAGGAGGCTGAGACAGAAAGATTGCAGCAAGTTCAAGACCAGAATGGACTACAAAGTGAGCTCAAGGCTAGCCTGAACTGCATAGTGAGATGCCATTTCAAAAAGATTTAAAAAAAAAAAAGACATAGAATTTCAAAATAAGATAAGAGGAGATTAATAATAGTTAATACATTGTGTACTCTTAGCTCCAAAGTAGTTGGTCAGATAACAAGATACAGGCATGAAAACTGATCTTATATACCTTGTGTATATATATATATATATATATATATATATATATATATTATTTTTCTTTCTTTCTTTTCCCTTCCTTCTTTTCTCCTTTCCCCCAGCAGTTATTCTTTCCTTTTGACCAGTTTCTTCTCCTTTAACAATATCTATTGAATGTTTTGAGTCTTATTTACTCTTTCAGTTTCTTGCCCTAGAGAGATAATATGGTGTTCACACATTCAAGTCTGATTTATTTCACTTATGAATATGGTCTCAAATTGCATCCATTTACCTATAAAAGCCTTGAGTTAGTCCTTCTTTACAGCTGAATAGTACTCCATTGTATAAAAGCACCACATCTTTTTAATTCATCCCTCATTTGATGGGCATTTGACTTGTTTCCAAAATTTAACTATTATAAATTGTACTGCTATAAACATGGGTGCACATATATCACTGTGGAAAGCTATTTTTAATTCTTCTGGGAAAATACCCAGAAGGGAAATAGCTAGGTTGAAGGGGACCTCTGATCCAAGATTTTGAGGAATCTCTACTCTGATTTCCACAGTGGTTGTACCTGTCCATGCTCTCATCAATAGTGGAGAAGCGTTCCTTTTTCTCAACAGCCCCACCAGCATTTGTTATTGGTTGATTACCAGGAAATTAAAAATTCAATTCAATGTTGGCAAAATTGTGTGAAGGAAATTGAAGATAGACTTTCAGACCTTGAAGACAGAGCATCACTAAAGGGAAGATCTCATAAAAAGAGCAAGGGGGCAGGAAATAACAATTCAGCAGCTTCAAGATGTTGCAAAATAAAATAAAACTGATAGGTGTCAATGAAAAAGCAGAAGTCAGCACAAATAACATAAAAAGACTGTCTGCAGAAGTAGTAGCAGAAAATTTCCCAATTATGAGAACAGAGTCTGACATACAGAGAAGTGAGGCATATAAAATTCCAAACAGTCATGAACAAAATAAATCCATACCCAGACATAAAATAATCAAGATTCCAGAAATTCAGCACAGAAACAGAATATTAAAAGCTGTTATAGGAAGAAAAAAAAAAAGATTACCAATAATGTGAAAACCCATTAGAATCACAGCCAACTTCTCAACACAAGCCCTCAAATCAAAAAGAGCTTGAAGAGGAATATTTTAGGTCCTGAAAAAAATCAGTTTCCAACCCGGATTGATGTATCCTGCAAAACTACGTTACAAAATTAATGCAGAAATAAGATACTTCCATGATGAAGAACAACTGAAAAAATTCATGACCACTAAACCAAGCCTTCAGAGAGTACTAAAAAATAATCTATATACAGATAAAATGGCCAAAATTCCAAGAACAACAGAAAGAAACCATCAGGAATAGCAAGTAATTAGACAGAGGGGAAACCAACAACACGGAACCAATAGCAGGAAAATAACATAACAAAGACAAGTCAGCACATGGCAGTTACAGTCATCAGTGTAAATGCCCTCAGTTCACCAATCAAAAGAAACAGATTGGCAAAATAGATCAAGAAACAAGACCCAACAACACACTGTATACAAGACACACTTTAACAACAAAAGCAAAAAACAAAAAAATTTCATAGACTGAAAGTCAAAGGATGGAAAACAATACTTCATGCAAAAAGAACCCAGAAAATGTAGGAGTAACTATTCTGTTTATAGACAATATGAACCTCAAACCAAGAATGATGAAAATAGATAAAGAAGGTCATTGCATACTTGTTTGGGGGAAAGTTCAAGAGGAAGAGATAACACTGATAAATATATATGCACCAAATACTGGAGCACACAACTATATAAGACAAGTATTAACAGATACAAAGAATCAAATAAGCAATAACACAGTTGTATTGGGAGACCTTAATACCCCATTGTCACAAAGAGATAAAACAGATATATCAACTAGACAAAAAAGTCAGCAAAGAAATAACAGAATTGAATCAAACCTGAGGCAGGACTAAAGAAGAGGAAGTCCCGGGAGGAGGGTAGGAAACAGAATTAAAAACAAAAAAGGTTGGGGAGGAGAAAAAACAGACAGCTGTCCTCTACCAAAGGGAGTATCTGGTTCCAACAAGCAGGGCACAATCACTAAGAACTGTAAGTCATGTTGAGCACCTGAAAGTAAACCCAAATTAATTGCAATCTCACTTGTGTTGTGGTTTTGATCCCCCAGCCTCAAGGACACTGGGTACCACAACAGTTCTACAAAGGTTCATATAAGAACAATGCTCTCATCTTCAACAGAAATAAGTATATTTTCCCTAAATGTAATAACTCTCCATGTCATTTGCTAGAGTTTCACTGTCACTGTAAACACCACCAATAGGAAATGGCACCTTGCTTAATGCCCCTCCCATCCTGTGGAGAATACTTACTTATTTTATTGGAAAACATGGCTGCTTTTACTATCTATGAGTCCTGTACAATTCCTTGCTTTGGACATCAAAAATCTGGGAAATCTTTTATACTATCAATGTTCAGTAAGAGTAGGTTTAAGCCAGAACCTTGGAAGGTAATGGCATAGCTTTTAATTTGAAGTTAAATGCTGAAAATCTAATAGAGGTGAGGATAGAGCCAGCGGTAGAAATCCCAGGGTCCAATGGCTAGAAAGAACCTGGAGTTCCAAGGAAACTCCATGGAGAAGATTCTCCCAGTTTCTGGAAAGAGGAGGGATTTGTAATTCCCTGGATTGTTCCTGTTCACATTGAAGCGGAATCTTCTCTTGGAAGGCATTCAAAGACACACCCTTATCAACTATAAAAGTATCCATTCAATCAAGCTGAGGCTTAAAATTAACATCACATATTGGTCAAATAATTGCCTATTGTCTTAGTTACCTTTTTCATTTCTGAGATACAATTCCTGACACTCGAAATTAAAGGAAGAAAGGTTTATTTTGCTCACATTTTGTAGGGTTTCAGCCCATAGTTGGCTGCCTCCAAGGCAGGGTGGCATGACTGACAGGCGTCGAAGAGGAGGAATAGTTCATGGCAGAAGGCATCAAGCAGCAAGCAAGAGACAAAGACAAAGCATTCTTTCTGTCCCTTTATATTGTATTCAGGCAATCACCCTCAGGCTAGTAGCATTCACAGCACCCTTAATCCTCCCCAGAACTGTGCCAAACCAATCAGTGGACTGATTTTAGGAATCACATAACCCTTGATTCAACCATCACACACTCTAGATCCAGCCACCTCTGAAAAGCATTGTGGTCACTTGAGACTTTGGGGCAAAGTCATCTAGACATAAGCCACACAGCTCTTCTACAATAGCTAAGGATCAGTTATATATTCAGAATTTTGAAAGTTTTAATTGTAAAATGATCATGTAATTATTAAAAAATAAAATGTTTCTTAAGTCTTTGATAAGAGTTTTGTAACTGTTAATAATTGATATTGGAAGACATTTTCACTTTATACTAGGACATGGAGAAGTTAAGAATGAACTGTTAATGCTATTTGCTTTCCCTCGAGATGCTGCAACTCTAAGTGCTATATCTATGATATCTATTAAAAATACAATTAATTCTAAGAAGTACTTGAGAATACCTAGTAAAAATATAGTTATTATAATCAATGCTTAAATTTTAGTCACATTACCAATTAGCATTCATTAATTTTGTGGAGCAAATTAAAACTCTGCTTATATATGAAAAATTTCACATCGTGCATCATATAGACTGAGGTCTCCTCAATTATTTTGATAACCCATAAAAAATCATTTTTTATGATTTGAAATATGGAGAGGTGGAGACAATTCTTTCATGTCAAACTGCGAAGTTTTCATTATTCTTCTTTTAAAATAAAGTGTGATAATAAAAATTATCACTTGAAGTAATTAAGAAATGTAAGTTGACTTTCAGTTATGTTTTTCAAAAATTCCCTACTTACTAACCATGCATTCACATACCATTTTTATTGAAAAAAGTTGTCTTTTTATATTTTATATTTTTATATTTTAATTTTGTCTTTAAAAATGAGAAAATTGAATAAATTATTTATCATTCCATTAATTCACACTTCACTTTAAGAATATTTTTCTCTATTGTTGTTTAAATTGATTTATTTTGTCTTTTTTCTTTTCTTTCCTTTTTTTTTTTATACCAAGGCTCAAACTCATGACCTTGCACTTGCCAGGCAGATGCTGTGCCACTGAAATACAACCCCAGCTAAATTGATTTCTTTAATTTTGATTTATTTTTACTACTCAGTAATGTAGTGCCCATAATTCATTACATTTTAATACATTCGAATTTTGTCTTAATAGTTATGACTATATAACAAGTTTTTAAATTATAAATAAGCTATTTATTACTGTTGTTTTAAAGTGATAAAAAACTGATGCAACTTTACTGTGTTAATTTGTATACATAGTCTCTTAATGTGCATTAATTTTAGAATTAATAAACAACACAAACTTCATATGTTTCAAAACTATTTTCAAATTATTAGTCATTATACAAATTAAATTTTTACTTTTTATTCTTGAACTTTATTCCAATTTTTTACTTAAGGAACAAAAACATGAAATTAAGTATTTTCAAATGTTATTGAATTCTATCATTTATTTTTCTCTAATCCCAGTCCTACCAAATTTTGAACATTGTTTTGCAGCCGTAGATATTCTGAATATGTTTGATTATGTGTATAGTTTGGGCTTTAAATCAGTACACATTCAGTGCTTGAATCTTATAGGAATGGTTTAGTGCTCTGTCTAAAGATCTCATTAACATTGATGAGTTTACCAGTTATTCAATAGTTTTAATTTGTTTATTCATTTGACCCTAAAGCTGTTCTTTTTTCTTACTCATTTGCTTAGTTCTCTATCCTTTTATTTCTTCCCTGTGCCTGTTCATTCATCACTGACCTTTTCTTAATTTAGCAACTCACAACATTCATAAAAAAGTATAGCTGATCACGGAACATCTAATGTCGAAGAGATTCATTATGTTGGCATTTTATAGTCTTTCCAATTATACGTTCTTCACTGGTTGTCCAGAAGTAACCAATTTATCTTTGTAAGTACTTTCCTTAACTTCACAGAATCTTTTCTTCAGGAATTCATCTGTACTATTTATTAAAATCAGGCATGCACAATACTTTCCATTTTCAAAGTATGCAGCAATAATTTTTCTTGCTTTCTATGTATAACAATTAACAAAACTAAGAAAGGGAAAATATCTTTATACTTTATTATAAATGAGCTATCAAACATTAATTTTAAAATATCTTAAGATGCATATTTATTTAAATTTTAAGATACAAATTTATTTTCATCATTTTATACCCCTCTCATGTCATTATTTCAATGAAGATGGAAATAAAGTTTATGTAAGACATTACAATAGAGTAACATTTGGAGTGCAATAAATGCTGCTTTCTTCTCCGTAGAGAAAGTGCAGCAAAGGAGAAGGAAAATATTGAATTTCATATGAATCACTAATTATTGTCACATTACTGTTAGTGACTTGTGTATTGGTCGTATACAATTCATATCATACTATTCAATTATCAACTATGCTTGTGTATCTAATGAAAGTTTGGTACAAGAGAAATGCAAAAATTCTTTCTTTCACATCAAAATTATCCAACTGCTCTCTTTCTATATCTAAAAAAGAAGAGCAAAGCAGGCTCAGCTGCGTACATTTAGGCATACACAAATATTTCAATCACTGCCACTTTGATCTCCCTTTATTGGAGTGGAATAAATTAATTAAAAGTATGATGTATGCTTTTAGTAAGCAGTATTCTTTCTTGTGGAAGTCAGAAGTAAAGAGAAGTTTTTCCTCACTCAGTGTTTTCTTAGCCATTATCTACTAAGATTACTGAGCTTTTAGATTAACCATATTGTTGACTAGATACGTGATTAACGTATTACACTGTTAGGGTGGTTGATACCAGGGTAAATTGAATCAGTATTTATCAAATATTTCTCAGACAATAAGCCACTTCATTTTGTACACTCTCTTGGAACAATGGAGTAGAGCGTGAATATTACCCCTAAAATTTTCTTAAACATGTAAGCAGTATTTAGTGATCAGATGAACTTATCCTCCATTATACCAAGCTGAAAATTTACTTGGCATTTTACCTGTCATACCAGATTATGTCTAGCCATATTTTCTGTGAAACTATAACAAAGGTTCTGTAATAATGAAAATAGTACAATATTCAAAAAATCAGATGCATGAAGCTAATGTAAAAATAAAATTCCCATAAATATATATACTTTATTTTAGCATGTATTCTTCCTTAATATCTAAAACCATACAGAAATTAAATTTTAAACATTATATCATATGTAAAGTTAACCCCCCAATAGATAAAGTTCAAAATTAATTTCTCAAGCATATGTGATTTATTATTACCAACAAATGAAAATAAGTAATCTGTCTTCCCCTTTTCTATTTTGTTTGGTTTTAGGTCTAGAAAGTGTTAATACTTAGAAAATATTTGGCCTATGCAGCACTAGTACAGAAAGGGCAACACTCATATAAATATCAATATTTTCTTCAGAACCTCACAAGTGCTCTATTTTCATGTCAGTTTCTGATGCACCTCCTTATCAATGCATTCAAAGATTAGTGGGTCACAAAAGAGCATAACTCCATTGGCCTTATATCTTTATATCTAGCAAACCATTAATACACTCTGCCTAATTCAATTACCACAGATACAATTATGCTGCCAGAACTAGCTCTTAATATTGTGATGGGCTTTAGAATAAAATCAGTTAAACCTAAGGGGATGAGAGAACAAGAAAATGTTGGTTTTAACTTGGTCAATGAGCAATCTGCATGCACACAATCCTCAAAGCACATTCTATGGACTTAAGTTCACTTAGAATGAATTTTCAGCTTATAATTAATACTTGCATATATATTTGCAAACATATGTACCTCTGGGGATAATTCCACCTGTACTTGAACCTATGAGTTCCATTTTCTTTTGAGCCTCATTTGACAGTACTGAGCGGGGTGCAAACTTCATGAAAGAACATTATTCATCGTATCTTGAGTAAGATTTTCAGTCCTGTGCAGTACTAGAATTTCTGAGGCCTGAGCAATCTCCTTCCCAGTAAAAGTTTCTCTGTCATTCAAAAGTAACCAATCCAGAGTCATCTGCAGACTGTGCACCGAAGCTCTCACTTCAGGTTTCCTGAAAAAGTGATACAACTCTTGGCTAGTGATCTAGGAGTTCTTAGCGAAACTCACACTCTCCACTTCCCAGCTGAAACCTCAGAAGAGCAATCAAACACTTGCAGAACCCAGCTGAGTTGTAATTGAAAAGTAATTTATAACGTTCGCCCTCCCAACGTCAATTCCAGTGGATATGAGGCAGTACCTTTAGAAATAAGTGTCTTCTGTTGACAAACATACTTGATAGAGGTTTTTTTCTTCCTTCAATTCTCTTTCTCTCTGTCTCTGTCTCTGCCTCTGTCTGTCTGTCTGTCTCTCTCTCTCTGTCTCTGTCTCTGTCACTCTCTGATTCTTTCAAACTGAGAATTGAACCCAGTCACAGGCTTCCACTGAGCTACACTCTCATTTTTTACTAATGTTTTACAATGTTTGAGGTAAGGTGTAACTAGATCGCCTAGGCTTTCTTCCCACTTGCAATCCTTCCGTTTCAGTTGCTTAAATAGTCAGCAGTCCCTGTGTGTGACACTGCGCCTCACTGAAGTGCGCTTCCATGCTCAGCAGCAGCAGGCTGTATTAGGAGTCTGGCCATGCTCACAGAAAATATTCAGACTCATAATTTTGTGCATATCTTGTATTTATTAGAAACAAGATGTCACTAATATGGACATTAAGTTCAAATTTCATCTTCAAATTAGTTTCAAAGTAGCAGAATTCACAGCTTGTAACTGTCTGTTGATGTCACTTAGGCGGTTTGTGATGCTGCTTATGTACTTTTTATGTAAACCTTGCTGAGGCACAGCCTATCAGCGATGGCAAACCTTTTAGATCTTCCAGTGATAACAGACAGCCGACTGAAGTGTGCATGCCATAGGTTTGCCACTCCTGGCTTAAATCCTTGCCATCTTACTTTGATTTGAATGTCTCACTCCACAATACATGCTGAAACATAACCCCATTAGGTTTCAACATGGATTGTGCCCAAGAAAGAAGTTTAATTAGGCTATTTTTTCCTTTCCTCATGTGAAGTCACAGCATGAAAGCATCATCTTAGAAGCAGAGTAAGTCTTCATCAGAAACTAAATCTCCTGACGTGTTGATCTTGTACCATCCAATCTCCAATATTGTAATCAATTTCGTTTGCCTACAAATGACTCAGTATGAGACATTTTTGTTATAGCAGTGCAAGTGGACTATGATACCTCTTCAAAAAAATCTTTGTCCATGCATTGTATTGCCATAAACTTCAGGTCTTTCCAAACTGAAAGTAGCATATGTCTGGTTTAAACCTAGTCTATGAACATCAGAGATTAACCCAAAGCTAATCAAATTGCACAATTAAAGAGGTATGATTTTTATGCCAGTATAACTATATATTTTTTAAATGACATGCCAACATACAGAAGAAAAACATTTAAGGGAATAGAAAAATGATTAGTGATTGTCAAATACTGGGAGATAGAAAGAATGATTAACTGAAAAAGTACATGAAAAAAATATTTATGGTGATGGAAATGCTAAACATACCAGTTGTAACAGCACAGAAAAGAACTATGCACATCTTAAAGAATTCATGGCACACAAACTTTAAAAAATGTCATTTACTCTATATAAGTTATATATAAATAAACCTGATTTGGAAAGGAAAACTGTAACAGCTGAATCTTATAAAGTTCTATGAACTCCAATGTCAAAAGAATTTGCTAATACACTGAAGTTTACACCTAATACTCCAAAATTTCAAAGAATAAAATTCCTGCAATCAGCAATCTTTGTCTCTAAAACTACAGTTGTTTTGCTTATTAATTTCCCCAGCACATTCACAAAACATTGGAGTAATAAATAGGTTTTGAATAAACAGAACAAAGTTTGAATAATTCCAGAAACACTGTAAAAGGATTATAGATGAACACTTTTGTTATTCTGACAAAGTTTGCTGACAAGAAAGTCCAATATGGAGAACATGGCTTGAATCATCCAGCAAGAAAGCTGTGATTCTCTATCACTCAGTTTTCCCATCATTAACACAAATACCAGACACCTATAATTTAAGGGTTTAATTTAGCTCATGATTGCAGGGGAATCATTTCATGGTCACCTTCCTCCAACACAGAAACCTCATGGCAGGAGGGCTTAGCTCACGATGGAAAGGAAACAGAGCAGAAGAGTAATGCCAGAGAGGAAGGGGTAAGGGACCGCAGAGAGTATAAAAGGGCACCTCCAGGACCTCCTCAGATGCACTCAGAACTGTGTTCCAATCCCTTTGACTAATCACAATGACAATCAATTTGACACTATGAAATTTAACCACCCCAAATCCTAACATTAAAACTCAGAACATAGAGAATGTTTTCTTCTCGTTGCTTTTGTTTGAAATCTTTAGAAAAACCTGGACTTTGGTGGCTATCTCATGTATTTTTCTCTTCTATTTGTCCTTGAGGACATAGTTACACCATGGTTCATTTCCTTCTTTAGCCATCAATAAATTTGTAAGCATTTTACTTTGCCAGATACTTAATATTCCCAGAGCTTGTTTTAAATTCTTACTCTGGGTAAGGTCTTTTTTATTCCAGCTCTCTTTGGTAACTCATGGCCATTCATTGTGCTTTTCAGAATCCCGGAACTCTGTCCTAGGAAGTGCTCCTACTCTGTGGGTACTTGTGTGTCAAGCTGTGCTCTTAAGAAGGCAATGAAACTTGTCTCTTTGCTGTAATGAAATATGTGGTTGGTTAAGTTTATAATAAAGAGAAGAGGTTTAGTTTGGCTGATGTTTGGAAAATCAAAGTCAAGTGAACATCTGGTGATGGTTTTCTTGCTGTTGAAATCATGAGGTGACAAGGTATCACAGAACAAATACAAGGAGTGTAGATGTGTATCTCCTCTAGTCGGGATCTTCTTATAAAGACATCAGTATTCAGCTGTAGTGGCTTCAAGCCAGTGACCTTACAGAATCATCATTCTTTCCTGAAGTTCCCACCTCCAAACCCCACAGTCCAGTTAGTGTCCATCCTTTTAATACTTCAAAATGGGAATGAAATTTCAACCCAGGAAAACATTGGAGACAATCTCAAACCCTACCTAGGCGATAGCACTGTCTAAAATCACCTTTGTCAAACCCAAACTAAAGCACTCATTCTCCCGCCCCCTTTCCCCAGGCATGGGGCTACCTAGAGACACCAAGCCGGTGGAAGTCTCCTCTCCACTCAAATGTTTCTTAACACTTTCTTGAAGCTTTTAATGTGCTTCTCAATGTCAGAGATTTCACAGAGTTTCACGTATACACTCAGACATGTCTCAGTTACCTTTCAATCAGAGAAGCACAGTCATTAGGAGATCATCACACTCTTACCTGATGTTTGTCACTGAGTTTGAACTTAATAGGAGTAGAAACTGCTTAAAATGCTTAACAACCTTTCTAGGGTTTTTGTTTTTGCATATATCCTTGCACCATGAACTTGACCAAGTTAGACTTCATATTTTCTTGACTAAACTTTAGGTAGACTTCTTCTTAGTTCTATGCTCTGAACTCCCATCTGCTCACAAGATTTACTGAAGCATTATTGACATGTATATTCTAAATTATATTTTTAAATTTAATTTAAATTTTTAAAAAATTTTTATTTAAGGCATGGTACTTAATGTTGGAAAATTCTTGTATATTGTAAAACTATTATCAGAATAAATATGGTTAATGTATTAATCATTTTACTCTGTGTGAGAGGAACCCCCCTCATTAGAAAGTTTATGTTGTAAAAATTACTGATTTTTTTTCCTCTGTCTCTTTGAAATACAAATCTTTTTAAAAACCTCTTGTGGGATTTATAAAGCAGTAATTTCTTTCACAAGAATATTAGTGGCACACCTTTGAAATGTAATCAAGTAAGTCAGCTCCACTAATGCCCAATTTTTGTTGGAAGCTACCAACCTAATTCTGCTATCTACTTCTTCCCAAGACAAGAGAAATTTAATATTTCCATTGCATAAGCCAAATTGGTGAGTATGGATGACCTATTGTCTCCTTTTCATACAAAGTGTTTCTGTGAATTGTTATTAGTTTTGTTTTGTCTGGTGTGTTTTCTGCTTTGACAAAATCCGTAGGACAGACTATGAGCAGAAGGTAGATGCAAAGAAAGCCGAAGCTTCTACTTTGGTGCTATAGGTTTTGCGGGCCAACACAGTCCTTCAGAGGAAAATGAAAAACATATTTAGGGCTAAGTATCTAGGAACCTTCTTGTGGTATTAGCTAACCTGAAACACATAAGGAAAGAAATTCTGTGAAATACTGTTGCCACATTTCAAAACTAAAACAACTTTTTTTTTTTTTTTTTGCCCTTTTTCAAGAATATAAATGACTACTCTGAAGTTTCGATTCTAGTGTAGCAACCTTTCCTGGCCTCTCACAGCCATTGTTTTTCATGCCGTGCAAAATCATTACATTGTCCTTTCTAAAAAGTTTTCACAAATCTAACCCATTGCTTAAGAAAGTATATAAAATATAATTTTTCATGCAAATGTGTAGAGAATTAGCCTCCTTAATTTTACTGGACAATGTAAACAGAAAAAAATAAATATATAAAGTGAATTAATAGTAAACTTATTTTTCATTCTTCCTTTACTCTGACACGTTTTTATCTGAATTGTTTTTAAGCATGGTCTTGCACTTTGATTTTCAAACAGAAATTCTTTGAAACCAAAACTGACGTGCTGTGTCCTAGGTCAGTACAACTTTGCTACATTGAAGCCTAAATAGCATCAACTATAAATTTGTTGGAAGCAGCCTATGTGTCCATCAACAGATGAATGGATAAAGAAAATACGATGTTTATACTCAATGGAGTACTATTCTACCAAAAACAAGAATAAACTGGAGTCATTTGTAGGAAAATGGTTGCATCTTAACACAATAAAGATAAATGAAATAATTCAGATGCAAAAGCCTAAGTATTTCATGGTTTCTCTTATATGAAAAAACCCACATGAAAATAAAAAGCAAAATGAAACAGAGGTGATAGAAACAAGGGAGACAGATCTTTTATAAAGGGAAAGGGGGCCAAGAGATGAAGGGAGGGAAGTGGAGAGGCTGAAAAACCAATTAAAATGTGATTGGCAAATGTAGTGAGTCTCCACAAGCAGTATAATCAATATATAGTGTAATGTGTACCAATAAAAATAAAAAAAACATTCCCATCTCCATTTTTTGGTTCTGTATTATCTCTAAACTCTGAGCTTTGTCAAATTCCTTTGAACTTAAAAATTTGCTTCTAGTGCTCATAGTTAATGATGTAGTATTTTGCATCTCAGAATCTAAGAGTAAATTTCTTATGTTGTGTTGTTACTATACATATGCAACAAAACGAAATCATAAAATAAGAATAAACTAAGACAGTGAGACACAAGGAAACATTGGGAAATACTGGATACGTCTGTTACCTTCATTCTGGTGATGCAGTGGTTGGTGTTGGTGTATATCCAAATGTCAAATCAGGAATTAAGCATTCATGGTTTTTGTGCATCAATTAGACTTCAGCAAAGCTGTCTATATTAACAAGACTATATTTATAATCTTGCTGATATAGACAAACACTTTACTGGTATTATATGTACCACATAAAAAGATTATGCATGCATATATGTAAACTGAAGTATTTTACGTATGCATATAACTATGTAAAATGAAAGTTTTATCATTATCTGCAAGTTTTCACTTCAGGTACAATTAAGTTTCTCTCTCACTGTTTATTATAATGACTTCAATGGACTTTATCATGTTCAGAAATATTTTATTCTGAACTTAAGCAACAGAACACTTGGCAAAGAGTAACATAATCTAAGAAGCTCTATTCTTCCCACATAATTTGTCTTCCAGATACAGTCTTGACAACCACTTAGGAATATCAAGCACCAAAACCCTTCTACATTTAGGCATCTTCACCTTTAATTTGTACCTTTTTTTTCACATCTTTGAAAAATGACTGGTGTGTCCTTAAATTCTCTTTGTGTTTGAAGAAGGAAAACAGACATAGATCAACAGATCAAGAGCTAAGTTCTGCTTCCTTTGATATGAAAAATGTTACATTTTTCTAATTTTAGCATTTTGCAAAGATAGTTTTCATTCCTTTAATGACAACTGCTAGTTTGTTTTAAATGGGCTGTGTATTTTGAAAGCAATATATAGCTGAAATTTTTAAGTTCAATTTGATAAATATTCTTAATCAGGTAATTTTATCCACTTTATTCAGTTGAATTAGCTATAGACTTATCCTTGAAACAAAATTGTTTTCAATTTTGCTTTGATATTCATTCTCTACACAGTATCTACATTTTATGGAATTGATGCTTTTGCATTATGCTTGTGTTCCCACAGTGAGATTAATAGGTATAAGTTGAATTCTTCAGTGCTTGGCTTTAAACTAAGACTTTGCACAAGCTATAATTGAGCTACATCCCCAGAGCTCATTCGTTTAGTGCCTATAACTAATATCAAACTATATGTGAAAGTGTAATTAATCTGTGTCACTTTTTTTCTTTTAAATGAGTTGGGATAACTAACTGGAAAAATTCACCATTCCATTGTTACTATATTTAGTTTCAGTTGACTTCTTATATTTGTCCTCAATCATTAATTAAATGATAAAGTAGTTTTGTAAATTTTGTGTTTGGCATTTCTACTTGCACAAGTGCTTTTCCTCTAGACTTACTTCTCTTTTAACTGGAATATGCCTTTGAGCTGTTCTTTCAAAGAGGATCATGGGTGGTGCCTTTGTAATTCAATGCTTCATAATACATTGATTTGAGGATTTATTCCTAAAGACTTGGCTGATTATGAGATTCCAGATAAAAAACCTTCTCCTTCATGACGATATAATCCCACTATATGCTAACATTATTTACTTTAAATGATAATTCTCTTTCTGGGATTATATTCATACATTTTTAAATTACCTAACATACATCTTACAAAAATCTTAAATTTCTTCAGTGCCTTAGACATTGCAGGTTCCCTTTACATTTTACGCGTACACATATATTGAATTATCTTGGCCTAAGAAGTTGGACCTACACTTCCCAGGGCTTCCTTCTTTTTACAACACTGGATTGTGAATAACAAAAGAAATTTCATGGAATTTGGACAACAGAAAAGAAAGAACTTCTTCCCTACCCCTGCCTTTTTTTTTTTTTTTTCAGTGACTGTTAGGGTCAGTGACCAGGCCTTTCGAAGTAGCTAATCTACCTGTCAGTCCAATTTTTTGTCCTTGGTGGCACACTGGGTCCTTACTGGTTTTGCCATCTAGAGAATCTGTCCGTGAACGTGAGCCCCCTGCACACGAGTGTCCTGTTACATGGAAAGGGTGCTATTCCTCCCTGCAGTCATCTTCGTCACCATGATTGTAGAATGTTAGAGTCAGAGTTAGAGTCAGAAGGTCAGAGTCAGACATCCATTCCTTTTGCTTGCTTTTTTCAAAATTGAGGTTCACTTCCATTTTTGTGAGTTTACTAGAGCACATCAGCGATGCAGGATAATGCTCTCATTCAGTCATATCGTGCATGCATGTAGGACGCTCTGATTATTTTCATCATCTTTCCTTTCCCTCTTCCTCTGACCCCCTTTTCATTTCTAATAGTTTTTCCTCTGCTTTCATCTTTCCTGCATAGCTGTCTAATATTTTTATGTTCCTTATATGAAAGAAAACATACTGCATTTGGACTTTGACTCTTGTTATAGTTTGCTTAACTTGACCACTCCCCAGTTCCATTCATTTTCTTGTAAATGGCATCGTTTTATTCCTCTTGATGGGTGACTGATATTCCATTGCGTATCTATACCCCACTGAAGAATACATCATTCATAAGTGGATGGTTATGCAGGTTTTTCCTATAGCTTACTTAGGGTGAATTGGACCATAAAAATCCATGAGTATAAACTTAACACAATGGTATGCTGATTTTCATTCTTTTTGAAATATACTGAATGATACAACTGGATCAAATGGTGTCTTTATGCTAAATTTCATTTTTGAGGAAACTGTATACCGATATCCTTAAGGCTTTGGTAGTTTGCATTCCCACCAGCAGCATGGCAGTATTCTTTTTTTCTCGGAATCTTCACCTTTACGATGAAAATTGAAAAACTGAAGGAAAACCTGAAGACATAAGAAGACCTCCCTTCGAAGGGAGAATTAATATTGTCACAAACTGGTACATTACCAAAAGTGATCTACAGGTTCAGTGTAACTTCCATCACAATACCAGTGACGTTCTCTTCAGAACTGAAAAATTCAATTGTAAAATTCACGTGGAAGCACAAAAGACCCAGGATCACCTGAACAATCCTGAGCATAACACAGTGTCAGAGTTTAGATTACACTGGAGCATGATGTGGGCATAAAATCAGATACATGGAAAAATGAAACAAAATATAAAATGAAAAGACAAACCCACAAAACTACATCGTCTGATTCTTGACAGAGTGGCCCCAAACATACACTGATGGAAAGACAGCCTCTGAAGTAAATGGTGCTGGAAAAACCAAATATCAACATGTAGAAACCTGAAAGTAGACCCCTACCTCTCACCCTGTACTAGAGATCTTTCCAAATGATGAAGAACTAGAGGAGATAACATATGGAAACATTTTGAGTCATAGACACAGGCAAACACCTCTGAATAGGACCCCAACAGCACAAAAAATAATATCAAGATTCAACTAATGAAAATATATCAAATTTAAAAGGATTTGATATAGTCTACGTATAAAAAAAATCAACAGTGTGCATAACGGAGGAAGCAACCAACAATGCAGAGACAATCTTCAAAATGCAGAAAAATTTTTAGAAAACTATATACGAAGAACTCAAAAAATTAATCCGAAGAAAGCCCAATTTTTAATGGGCAAATAAATAGAAACTTTTTTTTAAATGGTCAATAAATATGTGAAAAAATGTTCAACTTTTTATCTACTTGGAAAAAAATGCAACTCAAAACTACATTAAGGTTCCATCTCACCCCAGTCAGAATGTTTATTATCAAGGATCAAAATTTTTTTGTAACCTTTGCCCTGGCTAATCCATAGCCTCTGTGCCACATTTGCTGAACCAGCCTCCCATGCGGTACATATTTTATACCTATAATAAATATCTTAATCTCTGATGTAATCTATATTATTCACCAAACTCTTCTTTTCTGAATAAATTCTGATATATTCCTTATTTATCAGTCATTTGTTCATTCATGCAATTTAGCACTTAATGTATTTTTGTTGTGCCATATGTCAAGTATTTATTTATTGAATTATTTAGTCATTATGTCATAATAAGTATTGCTTATTATTTTAGAAGTATTGCTTCTAAAGTTGTCCATCTATATATAGGATTTACTCTTTATTTTATGATATAATCTCTGTATTTTTTTCTCCACGACCAATAGTTTCTTTCACATTTGTGTTTCTGTAGCTTTGGACAGTATTATTGTATAATTTTTCAAAATTATTACAATAAATTAATTCATCTCTGTACTGTTATTAAATTCAATTTTATAACACATATTGAATGCTACTTTCTGTGTCCCTATATCTGTTATGAGTTTCAGGAACTCAAAGAGACTTTTAAAAGCCATTGGAAATGCTACAGAATTTTTATTTCATCAATAATTTATCTTTTTAGTTCTGGCATGGTTTTATATACCTGTAATCCCAGCAATTAGGAGATTGAGAAAGGAGGATTGCTGTGAGTTTTTG
This sequence comes from Dasyprocta punctata, assembly GCA_004363535.1. NCBI lineage: Eukaryota > Metazoa > Chordata > Mammalia > Rodentia > Dasyproctidae > Dasyprocta > Dasyprocta punctata. Next base: position 2,645 of record RJWM01022445.1, on the reverse strand, counting down.
GCCAGCCTGGGCCACAAAGTGAGTTCAAGACCAGCCTGAACTGCATAGTAAGATCCTGTCTCAAAAAGACTATATATATATATATATATATATATATATATATACACATATATCTTTTTATGCTTTAGTTTTTCATTGGTGTTTTCACATGCATTGGTCTCTCTTTACCTGTATTAAATATTGGATTTTTTATTATTTCTCTTTATCTTCATATTCAGTGTAACTCCTCAATAGTTTATTTGGAGCAATCAAGTCAGATTATTTTATATTGTTGCCTTTTCCTTTGTATATTAACAAAATTATGCTCTAACAATGAAAAAATTTCCTGTTTAACCCCCTTTTCTTGCTACAAATCCCTGTTACTTTTATCTAATCATACTATTAATTAAGAATCAATCCATGATCATAAGCAGTGGTCCGAGGGTATTTCTTTTAAACTGCATGCTATAGCCTAGGGTACATTGTGGTATTCTTTGATTTTACACCATTAGTCTAGATTTAGTCCACAGGCTCACATATGGTTGTTTCCCTATATGTAATCTATAGGAGATGTTTGACTGTCTTTGCATAGGCAATCTCTCTTAAGATTATGTCCTGTTATTGCATGAGTATATTAGTATTGGATTTTAATTTCAGAAAACCAAATTAAATGATTGCTTTCAATTATTACTTGCATTATTTTGGTAGAAAGTTGGAAGGGATTGAAACCAATTTACAGTTTTGAGTAGACTCACAGAAGCCACATACTCTGACCTATTAATGCTCAGTAGTAAATATTTTAAGCTTTTCAAGTGAAGTACAAACTTGGGCACATATATCCTTCCCCAAAAAGTTGAAAGTATAAAACCATTCTTAGCTTACAGGTCACAGAATATATACTACTTAAATTTAAGTTTCTATTATGACATGGATGAATTTGGACTAATAGGATTTAGAAGTTGCATTGTCACAGAAAACACATACATGCTTTAACTTTGAATTGCAACACCTACAGTTATAGTATGCCTAATTTTAATTTTCCTAATTGTTATCCTTTTACTCTTTTTTGAAAAATTATAACTTACATCCTAGTCAATAGTGACATTTTCCAGGAAACAGCAGAGGAAAAAGTAGGCATCTATCAAAATAATCATCAATCCATTGTGCATAAGGAGCTGGGAAAATTGAATAAGGCGGTTCCTTTAAACCAAATGAGAGATCAACAAAACCCTACAGAAAATCGGAATAGATGGTCTCTACCTCAACCTGATAAAAGCCATATATCATAAACCAACAGCCAACATCCTACTAAATGGAGAAAAACTGAAAACTTTCAACCTAAAATCAGGAACAAGACAAGGATGACCATTATCACCACTCCTATTCAATATAGTCCTGGAAATACTAGCCAGAGCAATTAGACAAGAGAAAGAAATAAAGGGAATAAGAATAGGAAAGGAAAAAGTGAAATTATCATTATTTGCAGACGATATGATACTCTACATAGAAGACCCTCAAAAATCCATTAAAAGACTTCTAGAAGTAATAACCAAATTTAGTAATGTAGCTGGATACAAGGTGAACACTCAAAAATCAATAGCATTCCTGTACACAAACAACAAAGTCACTGAGAGAGAAATAAGGGAAACCACACCCTTCACTATAACATCCAAAAAAAATGAAATACTTAGGCATCAATCTAACAAAGGATGTAAAAGATCTATACAGTGAAAATTACATTACTCTAAAGAAGGAAATCGAAGAAGATTTCAGAAAATGGAAAGATATTCTTTGTTCATGGATAGGAAGAACAAACATCGTCAAAATGGCCATTCTCCCAAAATTATTATACAGATTCAATGCAATCCAAATCAAAATACCACTTGTCTACCTCACAGAGCTAGAGAAAGCATTCCTAAAATTCATCTGGAACCAGAAAAGACCTAGAATAGCAAAGGCAATTCTGGGCAACAAAGGGAAGGCAGGAGGCATCGCAATCCCTGACCTGAAACTATACTACAGAGCTACTGTGATAAAACCAGCATGGTACTGAAATCAAAACAGACCTGAAGATCAATGGAATAGATTAGAAGATACAGCCACAACTACAAACACACTTAGCCACCTCATCTTTGACAAAGGGGACAAAGATGTACAATGGAAGAAAGACAGCCTCTTTAACAAATGGTGCTGGAAAAACTGGCTTTCTATATGCCGTAAACTAAAACTAGATCCATGCCTATCACCACGCACTAAAATAAAGTCAAAATGGATCAAAGATCTGAATATAAAAACAGAGACACTAAACTTACTAGAAGACAGAGCAGGTAAAATCCTCGATGACAAAGGAGTAGGCAGAGAGTTCATGAACAAAAATCAGATTGCACAGGAAACACTTCCCAGAATCATCACATGGGATCTCATCCTACTAAAAAGTTTTTGCATGTCAAAGGAAATCTCCAACAGTGTGAAAAGAAAACCCACAAACTGGGAAAATATCTTAGCCAATTGTCCATCAGACAAAGGACTTCTATCTAAAACATATAAAGAATTAAAAGAAATCAGGCCCCTAAAATTCAAGGACCCAATCCAAAAATGGGCATCTGAGATGAATACACACTTCTCAGAGAAAGAAATACAAATGGCAAAGAAATATATGAAAAAAT
>RJWM01022444.1:0-33699 GCA_004363535.1 Dasyprocta punctata | reverse complement strand
TTGATTTTCTCTATAGCTTCATCAAGCTGTTTCTTTATTGCATTTTCTATCATTTCAGAAAGTCCATTTGTGTGACTCCCACTGTCTTCCATTTCAGTATCTCTTGGGTTTGTTCTTTGTGGGCTGGGGGACTGAGACTGCCTCTTGGTCTTTCATTTTGTCATTTTCTTCTGGAATCTATGTAGCTCTGTGTCCTGTGTGGCTGGCCGGCCTTCCCCTGAGGTTTGCGCTGATTCTTGCGGCGTGCAGGATCGCAGGACCCAGTAGGCTGGGTCCCGTGCGCAGCAAGGAAGGGCGGCCTCCCGGGGTGTACAGGTGGAGCCTCCTCTTTAACTGGGTGGGGGCCAAGTGTTAGGCATTTCTTAATCCAACAAAAGTTGACTTATCATGATTAATGGTCACACTGATTTTTTTCTGCTTTCTGCACAGTTGAGGAAACACTTTTTTAGCATCTATGGGTATTCTTTGGCAGAGATAGACTGTCACTTTTTAGCATAGCTTGTGATTCTGGGTGGATGAGTTGGTAATAACCCAGGGCTAGCAGAGCTTGCCCTCAAGTTTCTCTAGTTGACTGTGCTACTGTCTTTACTCTGAGGTTAGGTGGGACTGCTGGCTAGACTTTGCTGTCTGCTGGGAGCCCAAGCTGCCTCTCCTATCAGGTGAAGTTGCTGGGGTGGCATTGTGATCACCTCTGATTGGGCAGGATTGCAGGCTATAATCCCAGGTCAGGTAGTAACTCTGTTTGGGTTCTGAAACTAAAGATTACAGGATGGACTGTTATATTAGGGAATGTTATTGCTACAGATGCAGGGCTCCTCTATAGAAATGTGCAGTGCCAGGTGTCTTCCTGACTGGGTGGGGCAATGGAGTATGCTATGAGCCTGAGCAGAGCTGCTGTTTGGAATCCCACGTCCGGTAATCTATTCCCAGTGTTCTGCCGAAATGTTCAGAGCTGCTTTTTAGGCTTCTGGGTCTTACAAATCTAGCCTCTGCACTCTGCTAAAATCTCCTTGCTTGAGTAGGGCCATGGGTTACATATTGAATCTGGGGGTGAAGGCTTTCTGCCTAGGAACTCAAAGATTTTTAAACTTCCTACTATGCTTGAGAAAGTAGCCCACTTGGGTTTGCACGTGGGTGGTACCAATGGCCAGTATCTCAGACCAGGTGCTGCTGCTGGCTGGAGTATCAAGCTTGAAGAACCAAGCTACTGGCAAAATTAGCGTAGTAGTTTCTGTGAGCTCCACCTACTTTCTTTATTTCTACATGACACCAGGCAGTCTAGCCCTTCCATTTCTCTCACTGTTCCTGATGAGGCAAGAGAGGAATGGGCTTTCTGGAAAGTGTCTTGGAGTTCTAGGAAGCTAAATATCCACCTCTGGTTCTCTTTTCCCACTGTAGAAAGCATGGCACCAGTGGAATTTTATTTGGCACTTTACTTATTTGCCAAAGGAAGAAGTATAACACAGCCAAATTAAGACTGTTTGTCTTATCCTTCTAATGTGGTTTTTATTTGATTTTGTGGTCAAAGTGGGTATATCAGGTTCATCCCCCAGTTTTGGGTTTTTCACAAAGGTGTTTTTGTGTGTAGTTGCTACTTGTTGGCAGGAATGAAGCCTTGACTCTTCTTTTCTACTGTCTTGCTGGCGTTACCCCAATAGGTAATTAAAAGCCTATCTGGGGTTGGGGTTATAACTCAGTAGCACAACGCCTGCCTGGCAAGCGTGAGGTCAGGCGTTGACTCCCAGTACCAAAAGAAAAAAACAAAACAAAACAAACAAACAAAAAAACCATATCTGCTGAATGGCTAAGTGAGTTACTTCACATGGTAAAGTTTCTACCATCTTTCAGAATGTTTAATAAAATATAGTGATGATACTAAGTTTACCATAATTTTCTCATTTTACTTTTTTATTTGATAAGCCTCTTAAAAGGATTCACTTATATTCTGGAAAATTCCTGTAAATGTTAAGGGGCATGCATGCATGTGATGATTATATATTTGGTCAAGACGATTATGGCTGAAAATCTTGCCAATTAGTCTGTGGGAAGGACTTTCCTTTTGACTTGTAATTATGGTTACCTAACTTCTTCAAAGATTCATTGGGGAAATTAAAAAAATATAATTAAAACTTAAGGGTGATACATTTTAAACTTGTGTAGCCAATTAACGCAAAGACTCTCCTTTCTCAGGTGTTTATCATTTATGAACCTAAAAGTATTTTGCTGAGAAGGGCTATTTTCTTTGTGCTATAGGCATAATGGCAGGAGCCTAGAACATGGGAAAGCACAGATGAAAAGTAAGAGAGTATTAAAGGCCAATTTAGCAGATGAACATTACAACCTCATGAACTTCTGAATTCCATGATTTTCATTTTTAATAAAAAGAAAGAGTGAATTTGAAATTCTGAGGAAAGAATCTTGCCTTTTCAAGTGCCAGGCAGGTCAGAAGGGTTTCAAGGCAGCTTTCTAATTAGGCCTCTATGGCCTCTGTCCCAACTTTTAGATAACAACTGCTGGCTGAAAGAAAATATTTTTGGATTCCTGAGCCTGTGGTTTATGGTGAGGAAATCACACTGAGGCTGACAGGGAAGTGGGCACTGACTCCAGCTCTTTCTGGGAAAAGGGGATTGACTATCCCAACTCATTCCAGATGCCATATCTTCAAGGCTGCTATGTAATACCCAGAGTAACCTGCTGACTATTAAAACACAAAAATCAACCCTCAGTTAAGCAACATTTGAACTGGGCACTAGGAGGTATTTTATGATGCCAGACTGGGTAGCTTAGAAGTGGTTGAGCTACCTCAGTCTAATGGGTTCCTATTAAGGTCCATCTGTTCCCAAAAAGTCTTCTCTCTTTTTTTTTAAAAGAGAATAAAGCCAAGCAAAACAAAACAGAACAAAGTCAATGAAAACCAGACAGTGTAAGTGACACAGGACTTCAAAACAATAGGAAATCAACGATGGTTACCATAATGCCTCCTGCTGTCTTCAAAATGGGTGCAGACACCTTCAGACCTTGTAAAAATCAAACAAAATGTAACAGAATAGGACCAAAAAAAATGAATGCAATGAAGGACTTCAAAACAAGATAAATCCAAAATACCTACCATAATACATATTGTTATCTTTGAAATAGCTGCCCATGCCATTTGATACAACAAAATCAAACAAAACAAAATAGAATAAAGCCCAACTCAACAAAACAATGAAAATGATACAGGACTTCAAAACAAGACAATAGGGAATCAACAATGGCCACCACCCTTAGAAGGAGATCCCCATAGATGCTACACTGTGTATTGCCATCCTCTGAATAGATGATCAGACCACCGACTTTAGACCTGCAAAGTCAGTGAAACACTAAACACTAAAAGCATTAAATTGTACTCCACCTCAATAACCATTATTGCAGCCTGTGTTTCTTCAAATCAGCCAGTCACTTGTAGTGGTGGTGGGGGTGCATTGGCTCTTCTTGTTTCCCAGCCTGCAGGCTGGAAGGAGCTGGCATCTGGCTCTCCCTCTAGTGGTCTGCACATGGTGCTGATTCACAGGGAGGGCTTGCTTCTTGTTCACTTCTTGTTCTCTTCCTCCACAGTCCTCAAATGGCACTGACTCACGGGGAAAAAATGTCTTCTCTTTATAGTAGCAAGAAGAGTAGTACTCCAAAGGGCGAAATTGTCCATCATGTGACAACCAGAAAACTATCAGAAAGACCAAAACAAAAAGGTATAGAGTAAGTCCCTGACTTTGGAATGAGTTCTGTTCTGGGAGAATGTTTGTAAGTTAGATTTGTTTGTAATCCAACAAAGTAAGCCTCATGTAGTACACCTCTGAATCTTACACAGTACACCTGTGTACTGTGTACTCCAATGTCTGTAAATTGGGGACTTATTGTATTTGGAAAGGAAAATATTAGCTGTGACTTTTTAAAAAAGACATTCTGAGTTCTCCAGGAACCTAAAACCCTTACAGTATCCCTTAGTGGCCATAGACTCCAGTTTATGGCTTCACTTAAACTGATCCTTCGCACAGGTGTCTCATACTCTGGGCAATTTGTTATGTAGAGCAATAGAAAATGAATACACTCCATCAACACTCCATTATTCTTCAAAACTTCCCAATCCTGTTTTCTTGAGTAGTGACTGTATTAGTTTCCTAGGAATTTTGTAACAAAATACCCAAACCTAGTGGCTTGGAATAACAGAAACTTACTGTCTCAGTTCTCAAGAACAAAATCTTGAACAAGGTGTTAGTAGCACCCTGCTCCATCTGAAAGATCTCATGCAGACGTCTCACCTACTTGTATTCCTTGGTTTGTAGTTCTGTGTGCATGTCTGTCTCTTCTCATGGTGTTCTTTTTGTAAGGACTTCAGTCATATTGTAATACCATGATCTCATCTTAACTAATTACGTGTGCAATGAGGCAAAGTACAAATAATGTTACATTCTGGAGTACTGGAGGTGTGAACTTCAACGTATGACTTTTAGGGAGATACAACTCAACCCCTGACAGGTTCTAACTAGCTCAGCAGTGAGAATAATAAGTAATGGCTTAAAATGTCTCAGTATCCCTGTAAATATATTCACGTTTCAAAGACGGTTTCCATACTTTCATTAAAAGTACTTACTATGAGGAAAAACTTGGAGATCATCATTCTAGAGACCTGACTACTTGGAGGTTGTTCAAACTGTAGAGCTTTAGAAATGATAAGCTTAGAGACAAAAGCTTAGTTCTTTTAGACAGCAGAGAAGGAACTTCCAGTAAAAAGAGATTCTACGATGGAGGAATTGTTATTTAATAGCTACAGAGTTTCAGTTTGAGATGAGTTGTGGAGATGGATAATGATGACAGATAATGGTTAAACAATGATGTGAATGCACTTAATACCACTGAACTATTCTTAAACATAAATTTTATGTATCAGAGGAACAAACAAACAACACAAATCAGGAGACTATGTTATGTTCTCTAAGATGGGTCAGAGTTGCAGGCAGGGAGGGACACTGAGGCCCACAACCAGAAATGAAAGTAGAAGGCAGAGTCCCAAGGGGATTTCCAGTCACCACTGACTCAGGATCAATCAGAAATTGTAGACCCAATGCGGTGACACTGAGATTCCTATAATTTTCTGTGGCCTTGAATCCCTGAATGCTGTCATTTTATTAATAAATAATAATTGTGATACTGAACAATTTTTGAGGACTTACTAAGTTCTACACCCTTTCTATTGTGTTTAATAGTAATTTTTATAACATCTCTGTAAAGGAAGTCCTATTATCCACCGTTTTTAGACTAAATATAGGCTCAGAGGTGCTAAATAATTAGCAGAAGATCACGTAACTTGTAAGTGGTGGATTCTGAGTTACTATTGTTAATTTATGTAGGAAATTGTTGCATGTTGGTCTTCAATTTATGTTTCAACTATGACTTTTTCATGTTTAGGACTGTGTTCTGTAAAAATTTTCAGGTGTAAAGATTTTTTTTTTTTTTTTTTGGTACCAGGGATCCAACTCATAACCTCAAGCCTGCCAGGCAGGCACTTATGCCACTAAGCTAAATCCCCGGCTCAGATGTAAAGATTTTGAGAAACGAACTGGGAATGTAGCTCAGTGGCATAAGCGCCAGCCTGGCAAGTGCAACGTCCTGAGTTTGATTCCCGGTACCCCCACCACCCCCAAAATTGAGAAACTACGTTTTTGTAATTGACCTATACTTTTCAGAGCAATGGACGTGACCCTTTAGACATTTTTATTTTGAAATTTAATGTTACTTCCTTATAGTCTAGTGAATGGTCATTTTGGTGAATATTTGAATATGCTTAAAATAATTATTACCTAATTGTTGAATGCAAAATCCTTTCTTTTGGTTTATTCAAGTTTTCTACATTTATAGTCCCCAATTTAGGATGATTTCAATTACAATTTTTTTTACTTTATGTTAATGAGAAAACATACCCATTAATCATCCTGTTTTTTTATTTTCAGTACAATATCCAATCAATTACATGAAATATTCAGCACTTTGTTATAAAATAGGCTTGTGTTTGATGATTTTGTCCAACTGTGTAGGGTAATGTAAATGCTCTGAGCACAAATAAGGTTGGCTAGGTTAAGCTATGATATTTGGTCAATTAGATGGATGAAATGAATTTTCTACATATTTTCAACCTATAACTAGTTTATCAGACCATAATCCCATTGTTAATGGAGGTGCATCTATATTAATTTTTCCTACTTGGTCTCTCAATGTCTTAGAACAATGCATTAAATTTTCCCACTGTGGTTGTCATTTATATAAAGCATCATTTCTTTTTGTATATTTATTAGTTTATGGTTTGTATATTTTGATGCAATACTCTTTCATTTTATCAAAAGATATTTTCTCGTTGTGTATGAATCATTCTTGCCATGAATTTGTATTTTATCTTTATAGTGAATCTTGCTTCAAGTATTTTTTATAGAAATGCTTAACAGACTAAAGCTCTGTATGTTTAATTTAGTGTGCCTGACACTTAATAGATCTTCGCATATGATTCTTCAATTCTGGGAAATTTTTGGCTATTAGTGCTTCACATGTTGTCTCTTATTTTGTTTGTTCTCTTCTTTTGGAGCCACCATTAGACTGATGTTAATACGTCTGAGTCTGTTCTTATGTCTTTGTACCTTCACACTTTTTATCTTGTTAACTCTTTGGATTCTGCTGCATAATTTCTGTTATAGCTTGCAGTTTATTTATTTTCTTTTTAGTTGAATGTAATCTGTTTCTAACTCATCTATTGAGCTATTTATTTCAATAATTGTATTTTAATTTCTGACTAACCTTTAAAAAACTTGTAGTTCTTCGTCAAAGCCACTTACTCTTGTTTTATGGATGAAGAATCCTTCTCTGAGGGAATAAATAAGACTATGTAACATGCTTATTATGTTCTAAAAAAACTTTTTCCTTGAGTGTAAATTCTTTCCTTAATGAGTTTGTAATTTCTCTGTATAGTGTATTTTACTTACATATTTGACAGTTCTTGTTTGTGCATGATTTGCTTGAGGGAATAGATGCAAGTTGCCACTATGTGCTATGACTATTTTCAGGGAGAGTAAGACATATTCTTGGCTGGGGTACATTGTCAACCATCCTTCTTATTTGCATGCGTCCTGTTCCCCCCAGGGATTGCTAGCCTCATGAATAGAGTTTCCAGAGTTAGTAAATAAAAAGTTCCTGGTTACACTTGAATTTCAGAAAATACTAGATACTTTTTATTATAAGTATATTTCATGCAATATTTGGAATATATTAATATGAAAAAAGTTTGTTGCTTATCTGAAATTCAAATTTAATTGGGTGTTCTATATTTTACTTGATAATACCACACATAGAACTCTGATGTACTTCACCCACCTAGAGGTATACAACACTCTTACTATTATAGCTTCTTCCCGCACATGGATGGAGGAGGTGGGAGGAGAAGTATAGGGCTGATTTGATGTTGCACAACCATCCCATGGGTATCTCTGTGGTCTTTTAGTGGGCATAAAATATCATTTATACTATTCTTATTTACACAACAGAGTTTTACTCCCTATGTCTTGGGCTATCGTTTCTTTCTTCAGTGCTATTTCTCTTGCTTTGGGTCTTGCAAGGATTCCTTTGTATCGCAGTGGATTTGGTGTGGGATGGAGAGACTGTAGCATGTATTAGATCTTTCATCTTAAAGTTGGTGATCCTGCATGTTTATCTACCAGCCTATATACTATCACTATTTCCTAGCATGATCATTAGTTTTTTGGTTGTTTGTGGTTTCATGAAAAGAGGAAATTCATCGTATCTCTTTTGTAGTTGGGATCTTGTGGTGAGCAGAACTCTGTGAAACAAAATGGAGGGTGGCATCTGGGGAAGGGAGGGGCAGGACAGCTGAGACCTGTTATAAAGAAGTAAAGTGATCATGCGGCTATAGGCAGGCATAGGCATTGGAACCAAAGATCTGGGCCTGAATCTTTATCACCACTTACCAGCTTTGTGACCTTGAACTGCTTTTTAACTCTTTTGGCTTTCAGTGTCTTCATCTGTAAAATGAACATATTACCTGTTTCCATGATTCTAATATTTTAACACTTACGTACTTGATATGTATCTCATAATCGGTGTGTGCAATTCATATAGAATTTTGTCTTAGTCACTTTTCTCATCACTGAGACATAGTACCTGCCACCCACAAATTAAAGGAGGGATTTGTTTTGGCTAGCAGTTTTTAGAGGAATGGATTCATAGTCAGCTGACTCCAAGGCAGGAAGTGCATGGTAGAAGGGTCTGGAGGAGGAAAGCTGCTCACATCATCTTTGCAGCCAGGAAGCAGAGAGAGAGAAGACAGGAACTGGAGAGCAGATGCACCTTCCAGGTCACACCGCCAGTGACAAGCCTCTTCTGACCAGGCCTCACCTCTTGACAGCACATTCAGCTATGAACACATCAGTAGATTAATCCACTGATGACTCTAACATCCTCAAAATTGTCGTCTTCCAATAGTTCCATCTCTGAACACATGAGGCTTTTATTCAAATGATAGCGAATCTTAAAATTTATGAGATCTTTGATTCAGATCTAGGATACCTCTGTTTGTTTCACAGTTTTGTAAAGATTCATTGTTTTAATCTATGTAAAGTGCTTAGATGAGTACCTGACACATTAGTGAGTGCTCACTGAGTATTAGCTGGTGATCATGAAAGCATGGGAAACTGGTCTGGGACTCAGAGTATATCCATGAGCTTAAGCGGGGGAAGGGTCTTTGGGCCCTGACAATGACAAATAACACTTTTGAACACAATGATGAGGCCATGGGGAAGTCGTTCTGATTAGAAAGTGGACTACAGTGGCCTTTCAATAATGAAACCAGATTAGCTTTGCCTGAGGGGTCTATGTCAGTATATTCTGCATAATTTATAATTCCTAGCAAGCAGTATGCTTACTAAGGATAAGAAGCCATATTAATCACTTTCTGGATAGGTGACCATTAGGAAGAGCTACCTTTACTCTAAAATTAACTAAAAATTCAGAGCAGTACCTGTAAAATATGGCATTGCCAAATTTTTTATTTCCAAAAATGCACGGAATGTATAGAGATATCATGAAATAATCTAGAATAGTATTTACTGTTTTAATCCATCTCTAGGACTAAGATGCTGAGCACATTTTTCTTTTCTTTTTTTGTTTTGGAGAGGTCCTTTACCACTATGCCAAGTCCTAGGGAGCCTGTCCTCCAGTATTCCATCTGTAGTGGCAGCTGGGGCTGACTCCCAGCTCCAGGACAAGGGCAAACCTGGTTGTCAGCCATTCTGTCCCCTCCCTAGCCCATCCTTTTTTTTTTTTGACCACGTTGGCAGCAAGGGTTCTAATTCCCATCTGTCTCCCCCATCCCTTGTTTGAATTCTTTCATTAGCTATTGAAGCTGGATGGACAGATTTAAATCAAACTATACTTTGCTCAATTGTTAATTGAGAAACTTTCAATAAAATATTATTTTCTACAGACTTTTGCTTTGACTTTTCAAAATATATTTTCTGAACATCATCATGTTTATGTCTTTTTTTGGCTTTTTGAGATAGGGTTTCACTATGCAGTTCAGGTTGGCCTTGAACTCACTTTGTAGCCCAGGCTGGCCTCCAACTCACAGTGATCTGTCTGCCTCCATTTTTCTTTTTTTAGGAGTATTTTTTGACTTATGCTATCATAAAATATTTCTAAGGGGAAGAAATTAAGAATTGCTATAACTATGTGAGATGGTGGATATGTTAATTAGCTTGATTGTAGTTATCATTTCACAAAGCATATGTATCTCAAAACATGATGTATACCTTAAAAGCTTATGATTTTTATTTGTCAATTATGCTCCATAAAAAGTTTAAAAATCCAAAGGTGTGTGCAAAGGAAGAGAGGCAATGGTGAACACATTCACTTTCTTTTCAAGAGTTGACTTACAACATTGGAAAGGGGGAGGTCACATAAGCCTTGAACAATTATGCTGGGGATTTATCTGCATGGTATAAAGCCTGCAATGTCAAGAATGATTGGCTTACTTTCAGCTTTGTGTGATTCCAATCAATAATTACACCTATTGATCAAAGGCATACATTTAAAACATTAATTTACATTGAACACCTTAACTTCATAAAATGGCAACTATTGGATTGACTGAAATTGATTTCTCTTTTGTTTTTAAAAGAAAAACTCCCAATGCCATGAACACCCTCTGTGTGATTCAAAACTCAGAGGTAGCTAATGATCCAACAGTATCACATAGAAGAAAACTCTACAAAAATTGTTAGGGTGCAAATTGGGATCCCAATTGAGATCGTTCATGTGTTCTTCCAGAGCTCATCTGCAGCGCAACCTTCTTCTGGCTTTGGAGGAAGTTGAACATGGTCAGTGAAGAAGATCCCTTGGCTTACAAGATGGCTGAGCTGGAAGGTTACTTTTTCAGGGCCAGAATACCCACTATTTGAAGCTGTACACGCCAAGTACCAATTAGATATATGATAATTCACAAACAACCCTCACCAGGCTGAGTTAGTGTGGTAATTTACACAGCTACTGAAAGAAATCTCAGTTGATCGCTGAGGTCTTGCAAGGACTTTTCAACTTAGAATAGTTTTCATTAACTGACCTTTGGCACTCTTTATTGCAATTCTAAACCCACATTATTTTGAGACTACATTTCAGAATTTACTTCCTCCAGCAAAACTTCTCTATTTACTCCATTTCCCACTGATTGTTTACAACTCCTAAAGTTCATTCAGATAAAGATAGTGTGTTTAATATATTCTTTTCTTTATTTTAAAATCTTTTTTATTAAGTTTATTGGCACAATTTAGGTATATACAATGATTACATTCATCGTAGGGATTTTGTACCTGTACATAGTATACCTTGATTTGTCTTTTTTTCTCCCATTCCTCTCCACTCCTTTAACCCTTCTTCCTTTCCTTATTTACAAAGATCTTTTTTTTTTCATTTTATCTTTCTGTTCTCACTTTTCATTTTCTTTCCTTCCTTTCCCCCTACCACCTCTCTATTTCCCCTTTCCTTTTGAACAATTTCTTTCCATTTCACCATATCTCTTATACAATTTATTTCTTATTTATACTTCTAGTTTCTTATACCAGTGAGATGATGTGATATTTACACGTGTCTGATTCTTTTTCTTACCTTGTACACACTGTCATTTTTCAGAAATTGGGATAATTGTGGGGAAAATATTTCTCTGGTACAAATTTTATCGTAAAAGGAGAACTGGACAAAGTGGAGGTGATTTTGTCATTGTGAGAAAACCCAATATAGAGATGGAATATGTGGGTTGTTTTAGGCTACTAAAGGATTCTCGAAAATGGAATTCTGACAGTAAGACACTTGACTCTAGATAAGTAGACAAGAAAAATGAGGTATAAGATGTTCAGAAAACTTTCCGATGATTGAAAAAGAAAGATAATATCCAATCTGATAAAAAGAATGAAGAAAGCAGAAAATGATGACTTCATCATTATGCTTACCCCAAGGAGATGGAGAAAGACAGTCTAGACCTGTCGATGGGTCCATAAGTGCCATGTAGTAGTTCAGTAGAGACTTAAAGTCCCATAGATGAGCCTCTGGACCTTCTAGGGGCAGAAGTGGGAGAAGTTAGAATAGATGGTCAGAAAACCATGGGCTCCATCCTCGTTCCAAGCCAGGATTTTGTGTTGTCATCATGAGCATTGTCCCTAAATAAATTTATGGTTAGAGATTTGCTTGTTTCACTCTGCTGACACAACAACCCCCTATCAAACAAATATACAGTCCATTTGGATGACTCTACTTTCTCTGTATGATCTCTCCTACTCTGTAACCAAAGCAAAAAATGTCCATCTTTCTTCAACTTGCAGATCTGAAGCTCACCTGTTTTAGATTTAACACATTTAAGGGACTTAATTCTTCATTTCTTCCATTGAAGGTTCTGTATTTTACCTCATGGTTGATTCTGGGCTAAGCCATATCATGCTTAGGCCAGCAGGATGTTACTAAACATGCTGCAAGTGAGGCTTGTAGTTTTTCTCTTGCTCACTCTTGCATCTCTGCTCTTGCTCCCTTGCTATACCCACAAGAGCCTGCTTAGGATAACCTACTGGTGGCATGCAGGAAACACATGAGCAGAGCCGCATCATCTCATTCTACAACTGAGGCTGCTATAGAATAGCCAGTAGCCAGATGATCTCCAGACAGGAGTGAGCTCTGCCAAGATCTGTCGTCTCACTGATGACAGACCATAGATATAAAAGCAGAGGCACCCAAGATCAGAACTTCCCAGGTAACCTATAGATTTGGGAGCAATAAGAAATAAATGGTTGTTGTTTTGAGCTACTGAGTTTTGGGCTAGTTTATTGTGCAGCATTATTGTACCAATAGACAATAGACACACCACCAAATCTTTAAATCTTAACTCAAATTAGGGCAAAGCCTTCTTTAGAAACTCTTATGGAAAAGAATCCTCTTTCCTCATGAGGGTCTCCTAACAGCAATTACCGCTTGTGCTGCCTATTGGGAGTTTTTGATTGTCTACACTCTATTGACCTCAAGAAGCCATTGTTTAGAAATCACATCATTATCTTCTGAATCACTGAGAATAATAAAACACCATCAAATGTACTTCAACACATCATCCATCAGAAGACACATTCAAACTTGAGAAAATTTAAAATGTGTTTCTTAAGAATCACGAAAATATGATAATGATCTTTTCCAAATTTTAGTTCTGTAACAACGTTGGTCTGAGAATGAATATTGGGTGTTTATCTGCTTTGGGAAGTAGGATAGCTAGCATTGCTTTGGAGACAGGCAGACTTTTGTTCAGATTTTGGCTCCTTCATTTGAATAACATGATCTGGGGCAAGTGACCTAAACTCTCTGAGCCTCAGTTTTTGCTCTGTATAATAGGGATGATAATAGTACATATCTCAAAGGGTCATTGTGAGAACTTACTAGATCATATAAAGATTATAGTGGGGATTTAATGAATCGTGATTAATTTTGATTAGGCAATATAAGTGCATGCTACAAAATTCAAAATACACAAAAGGGAACATACAAAGTAAGCCTCTTGCTCACTCCTGCGCCTCACTGTCTCCCTCCCCAAGGACTACTACAGTCAGTAATTTCCTGAGCAATCTTCCAGACATTCATAGTAGTCATTTAGTAAATATTGGTTTCTTTCAGGCTCCTTTTGAGTCCCACAGCACTTAGCAGAGAGCTTGCCCTTTGCAAGGACCAAGGTGTGATTGCTCATTACTGACTAGAACTATAGTGGAAATAGGTAGTACAGAAAATTGGATTGGATAGGATAACGCCAGATGCTTCTGGAGAAAAAAGTTTGTCAGTCAATCTTTACATAATTGCCACTTTTTTTGCAAGAGCTAAGTGCAGAGAATTTTCAATTAACAGAGGGCTCATTACTTGGGTGCAAGTTAATATAAGTTTACTATTACCACCACTTCTTCGAAAGTGCTGAGACAGGGGATGCAGACTTTAACCCCAACTGAAAAGCTAGCCAAGCAGAGGAAACCAAACTAATAATGTGGCTGATATTGTCAACTGCTATACATACGCAGATAGAGGAAACGTGTATTGACATCATAATAATAAATATGCAAAGAAAGTTCATGGTTTACCAATAAAATCATTTACCATGTTGCTGACTTTACTGGAAATGATGCTTTATTACCAGCCTCTCAATTTGATTGATACCTAATTAAAAATTCACTAGGCTCAACTTCAAGCACCTCAAGTTGCATTAAAGCCATTGTTATACCAATGGAGCCATAATATCATTAAGAGCAAAGCAAGCATCATCATTTATTTAGAGCTTGGAAATAGTTCTGAAAATTACAAAGTTGTACAAAATCTGTGACCACATACAAACAAACAAACAACAATGACGAAACAGCAGTGTGGCTTAATGGAAGAAATTAGGGAGTCAGGAGGACCAAATCTCATGTTTGGCTTTCTCGTAGTCCATGCTGCATGGTATTGGGTAAGTCAGTAAGTCAATTTTCTCTGTTCTGTGGTTTCATCACTGAATAATGAAAATAATTATCTTCCCTCCTCCCAACAGATTTTTGTGACTCAATTATTGAATGATATAAAACTACCTACATGTAGTTCCAAAAAGCAAGTTTTTGCCATGCGATAAAGATTGCATGGTGCTAAGAAGACATAGGTGAATAAACTCAAACCCTTGCCCTCAAGGAGCTCATAGTTGAGCTGCAAGAGACAAAATCTAGTGTATTGTGTCACTAGAATGGTCAGAGAAAATGCAAGATGCCAAGTTGATTGGGGATAAACAAATCATTTTTAGCATAAGTATGTCCCAAATGTCACATGGGACATATTTATGCTAAAAGTTATTCACTATTTCTCCAAAGTTCAAATTTAACTGGAGTCCCACATTTTTATTTGCTAACTCTGGCAATGCTATGTGTCTATAACAATAGAAGTAAGTATGCAATAGAGACGATGTACAGTGGAGAACTAAATGAATTCTGCCTTGAGGTATCAGAGAAGGCTTCATGGAGGAGTTAAGAGATGTGGACAAGAATTTGACAGGTGAATGTGGTTATGTGGGTTAGGACAGAAAGAGAGAACAATTTAGGCAGTCAGGAAAACAGCAGCATAAGGCAAGAAACACCTTGGGGAGTGTAAACAACTCCAGACTTTTCAGTATTGCTTAAATGTCAAATGTGAAGTAGGGAGTGACAAAATATGAAGTCCCTGGTTGGGGTGGGATTTATGTGGAATTCATGAAAAGTCTTATATGGACTTTTAAATGTTTACTGTACATCCCAAAATGACACTAGACAAGGAACATATGGAAATATATTCTAGCCCAAGGGAGAGAGAGAGAGAGAGAGAGGGAGAGTTTTGAATCTAAGAAATTAAGCCTGTGCTGCAGAGAAAACTTGTAGAATCAATACTTTTGGAAGCCTTTTCAAAGTCTCTGCGTGAAGCTGGTCCTGGGCCAAAGTTGCCTTTGCCAATTCCAGAAAGGATGAAGATCATCACATTAATGCAAGGTGGGAAGTTGGAAGTAGTTGAAATAACAAAGTTCTTTGACATCCCTTTTGTTTTCAAAACACCTGCTTTTCTGTGAAATGTCTAGATATCACATGGAAGACTCTGGGGGTGGGAGTAGATGAGGCATAAATTTAGCCACAAAGACAGTATTAGGCTCTCCACATGTGAATAAATCATGGTTGACAGGACAGAGACTTTTGCTATTAGAACGATGGGGAAGGAGATGGTGAGAAGGAGAAAATGGAACTGTTGTCTAAATGCTGGATCTTGAAAAGCATAGGTAAGTGGCATCTTTTTTTGAAGCTAGAATACCAAAGAGACCGCCTAAGAATAAATAAACTAAGGAAATATGTTCTGCACTAACTGGGGAGTATATACACATTTTATTACTCAAAAGAATAGTAGAGACTGAAAAGATAAATGAAAGAGTTTAAAGAAATGCTGGCATATGGACAGAGGTCCCAGGGTGTAGCCTTGCTGTTAATATTTAGATAACTCATTAACAGTTGGAGGGCTGGAGAGGTGGGTGTCTGGGTGTTGGTTTACAGGAAGATGCAAGGAGTTTGCTGAGGAGGTCAAATAACTGGATGATTGGACTAAAAACCTTAACTAACATTGTAGTAGAGCTGGCTCATACTAACTCAAAATAGCCAATTGTTAAATTTCCAGGAAATTTTGCAAGCCAATTTTTAAACACAAATATTTAAAAATTAAATTATATAAACTTATAATTCAGTTATATTAAAACAAAGGTAACAAATACTATAAACTTATCATTTCTCAATTATTTTACTATTATCTGTGCTTTTGAGATCATTGTTTTATTTGTATGTTTGAAATACAATATAAGGCTGGGGATGCAGCTCAGCCAGTACAGCGCCTGCCTGACAAGCACAAGGTCATGAGTTCAATCCCCAGTACCAAAAAAACTTTGACATGTGAAATACAATATAATGGTATGCTAGTGCATGTATCACCCAACTTCATATTCAGGGATGTCAAGTTATAAAGTTTGAAATTGACCATGATGTGAATATTTACACTTAAGAAATCAGAAAGCACTACAAATTGGGACTTCTTTTTTCCTCCAAAGAGCTAATTGTTAGCCATAGGGGAATATGGAACTAGTCCTCTCCCCATTAGAGTAGTGCCACAGTCATGTAAAATAATAGCGTAGGATCACAGAATCTGTAGACAACCTGGTACAGAATACTGGAATTTCCTGTATTTTTTTTTTTGGTTTTTTTTTTTTTTTCAGCACCAGGGATCGAACTCACAGCCTCACACCTGCCAGACAGGTGCTTAAGCCACTGAGCCAAACTCCCAGCCCTAGTTTTTTTGAGGCAGGGTCGCACTATGTAGCTCAGACTGGTCTTGCGCTCGCGTTGTAGCCCAAGCCGGCCTTGAACTCACAACGCTCCTCCTATCTCAGCCTCCTGAATGCTGGGATTAAAATCGTGCGCCACCACACCCGGCTTGGAATTTCCTGTATTAACTATCTATGTGACTTTAGGTAAATTACAAAAATGCTCAGTTAACTAAAAAATGAAGCTAATACTGTACTTATAGCCATACAGGGATGTTACTAGTAGATGTGTCACTATAGTAGTTAATTATTAATTTATAAAGTTTTAAAATTTTATTAGTACATGTTTGCAGTATAAAATGATTACATTTGTTGCAGAGAATTGGTACATCTACATAACACATCACAATTCTTTCTGTTTTACCTTCCCTTCCACCTCCTTAAAAAATTTTTTTTCAGCATCAGATTCATTCATTTATTTTATAAATCCTTACCAAGCTAATTCATAAATACAGGTTAACAGCCAGACTGACAGGCCAAAAACATAAAAAAAGACAATTATATTAAATCAAGGTAGACTTCTAGATACATTGTCAATCACTAGATTATAGTAACATTTTTTCTTTATTTTTCCTATTTTCTGCCTTTTATTTTGCACTTGATTTATATATCAGGCTTTTCTTATAAGGGATACTATGTGATATTCAAGATTGTGTTTTTGATTTACTTCCCTTAACATTATGGTCTCAAGGTGCATCAATTTTCCTTCCAAGGTGACTTCTTTATGGCAGAGTAGTACTCCACTGAGTATTAATACCACATTTTCTTCATCCATTCATCTTTTGATGGATATATAGGTTGCTTCTAAGATTTAGTTATTATAAATTGTACTGCTTTAAACCTGGGGTATGTATACATCACTATGATATGTTGTCTTTAACTCTTTTGAGAAGATACCAAGGAGGGGAGTACCTGGGTCAAATGGAATTTATAGTTTTATTTATTTATCTATCTATCTATCTATCTTTTTGAGACGGAGTTTCACTATGCAGTTCAGCTTGAACTCACCTTGTAGTCCAGGTTGGTCTTGAACTCATTTTGTAGCCCAGGCTGGCCTCGAACTCACAGCAATTGTCCTGCCTCAACCTCTTGAGTGCTGGGATTAGAGGAATGCACCACCATGTCCAGCCTTCTAGTTTTAATTTTTTGATAGCTTACCATACTTATTTCTGTAGTGATTGTACCAGTTTACACTCCCACTAACAATGACGAAAGGTTCCTTTTTCCCTGAAGCCTTGTCAGCATTTGTTATTGGTTAATTTCTTGATGACAGTCATCCTTTCTAAAGTTAGATGGAATCTCAGTATTGTTCTAATTTGCATTTCTTGAGTGACCGGTGACAGTGAATTTTCTTTTTCATGTATTTATTGGTCATTTATACTTCCTCATCTGTGAAGTGTCTATCCATTTCAGATGGTAATGGAGCTCAAGTTTTTGAGTTCTTTAAATATTTTAAATAGTAGTCCTTTGAGGAGTAGCTTGAAAAAAGTTTTCCCCATTCTGTAGCAATTAATTATTGCTGTATAACAAACTAACCCAAAATTCAGGGGCTTCAAAAATCAAGATTTATTATTGCTCATAAGTCTATGAATCATCTAGGTGGCTCTGGTTTTAGCTGGGCTTACTCAGCTATGGGTAAGATGGGCAGGTCTGCTGATGTCAGTTGAACTTACACATATGTTTGGGGGCAGGCTGGGTATATGACAGTCTAAGATTGCTTTCTTCTAGCAGACTAGCCTAGGCTTTTCCCACGAGTCTGATGAGACTCCGAGAGAAGGGTGGGTGAAAGAGAAGAAAAGAAGGAGCAGGCAAGGCGGAGTAGGGCAAGAAGAAAAAAGAAGAGAAGGAAATGGAGGTGGAAAAATGATGTGAGATCTATTGAGGCTTGGATTCTATTTTTCCCTGCGGATCAAACAAATCACAGCCCAGATTCAAGGACCCAGAAATTCAACTCTAGCTCTTGATGGGAGGTTACTACAGAATCATTACAGATGGTTTGATTACGGAAAAGGTGGACACTTGGAGAATAAGGGGAAGTTTGTGCAAGCAATTTATCACAGGTACATTTGTGAGAATTTTTATAAAAGTGCTCTTTCCAGGCAGAAATATTAGGTCAAATTTCTGGAAGTTTTTCTTTTTTTGACACAAAATCTTGGTACATAGTTCAGGCTGGCCTTGAATTCACTATTTAGCCCAGGCTGACTTCAAAATCACAGCAGTCTTCCTACCTTGGCCTCCCAAATGCTGGAATTACAGGCATGCATCTGTACACTCAGCTGTATCATTTTTGATCTATGAAAATGGAAATTCTGTATGGTCCAACTGAAAACAAAAAGGGGTGCACAGGTTTGGCTAGTGGGTACTAGTTAGATTATATCTTCCCTTTCTTTTAGTTTTTAAAAGTCCACAAAATGCACAGTCCTATGCAGGAGCCTTATCCCTACTTAAGGTAGCAATTGCTAATTGTTCTTCTCAGATATATTCCGCTTTCTTCATCAGGAATAGATTGCCAGGTTTTAGTTAGTCACCTGGTCACTAAAAATAAGAACTGCATTTTCCAGCCATTCTTGGCATCAGGTGCCACTATGTGACTAAATTCTTGCTACTTGTAGGCAGAAGTAGTATGCACAATTTCTAGAAAGTGTTCCTAAAGGGAGGTGGAATGTCTTTCTCATTCCAAGATGAATGGGATCATCATGGCTAAAGCCTTAGCAGTCAACTAGTACCATAAAACGGCAGTAGAACCGGATGGCACAAAAGGCAGAGCAATGAAATTGAAATCTAGGTCACTGACACAGTGCAACAAGAGAAGAAACGAATCTGTCATGTTGTTTAAGGCATTATTGCTTCCTTTTTATTTCTGTTTATTTAGGTAAAACTAATTATAACCAGGAATTACCCAGTAGGGTAGTTTTCAAGATTAAAAGTGACATACAATTGCCAGAGTGCTTAACTACAGAGCACTTGCACAATAAATATCTAATTTTATTAGGAGTTCACCTTGGTAATTGAGAGAAGTGGGGAATCTATCAATACAGTGGGTGAATTGTGCTGTATGTTCACTGAAGGATCATAAGGTTCTTTGCGATAGGCTGACACTCATATAGGCTGCTGGCATATTCCTCTGGGACAAATGTCTGAGTCCAAGGGAGAAGGGCATTCTGATAGTGTATCTGGAATGTACCAGCACATTCTGGTGTAGTATTTCTATATGAGACTAAGAGTTCCAATACAGAAGAGGCCTGCTACAATGGTGGTGATGGCACTAGCAGTGTCATGGTAGTAGAGTTCTGTGACAATGAACTGCAGCACACTCTTTGGGCTCCAGAGAGTATGGTCAGCACCTGGCATTCAGGAACTATGTGGAAATAAGGCCTAGGACAGAAGTTTCAAAACTTCCTAAACATCCTTTCTCAGCTATCCTCCACTACAGCTAACTGGAGTCAAGTGGAGAGAATTGGATGGGGCTCAAGTTCTTCCAATTCTCCAAGTGGGAACTGAGACATGGAAGGTCCATTTTGTTGATTTCTTTGTGTGAGGCTATATTGTGGCTTAGGCTGGTGGTCTGGGCAGCATCTGTTGCTCATAAATCCAGAAGTGATAAAATGAAAGCACATGATAAAAGGTCAGTATATTAACATAGATTTGTATTCTCTGAAGTGAAGGGCCTGAAAATTAATTGCCACACTCCTACAACTGCTGGAGAGGCCTCCTTCTGCCCCAGTGGAATTCTGATCTAATTGTTTCACTGAAGAATGTTAAATTAGTAGGGGCATTAACATGTAAAGGTTTTATGTTTTCCATATGTTGATTCCAAATTTGCTTTGTTCCTTTTTAAATTCATAAGTTTTAGTCCTTTTCATCATTATAATTTAATCCATTACAATTCCAGACTCATATCTGACTCACAGATTGCTCTTACTCTGTGCTTTTCTAAATGGGTGAGTAGGAGAACTAGGTGTGCATGCAAGGGCAATGATACTCTCCTCCATTCTTCTTTCTCCTGTTTGTGAATTAACTTATCTGGTGTTGCCCCCTAACTTTCTGTTTACAGGTAGAGAAATGCTCTGGTCTTACCCTCTGGTTAGATTTCCTTGTAGCTTTTGCTGCTGGGCTGCTGTATATGTACAATGATGGCATTTGTGACCTTCACAGGAGTGGTTTGTTGTGGTGTCCATTGTGACTGAGAACTCTCTCAAAGAGCCACAGCTTGGTTTCTTTCAGTTTTTCCCAGAAATCCATGTGTCCATTCCCTTTACTAAGTGTATTGCCATGACAGTTGGTTCTAAATTGCCTAGGTAGGACTAAAGTTTTTGCCCTTCATGTCTGTGCTCCTGTTCGTGGAGTTATAACACTTCTCTATCATGTCTTTGAGCCCCAATATTGTTCTCACTGTTTTGCTTTATTCTGATTGTTTTGCTTTATTCAATATTCTGTTTTCATTGGTTTTATCCTATATTGTTTTTGGTTTGATTTTGCTATACCTGATGGAATGGACAACTGTTGTAAAGATAACAAGATATACTACAGTAGCTATTGTTTTCCTAGTATCCTGCTTTGAAGTTTTGTACCAATTCTACTGCTTTGTTTTGACTGAGTTTGTTCTATTCTGTTTTGTTGGATTTTACTATCTTTAAAATAAAAAATAACACTTCTATGATCTTTTTGAGTTACTTTCAAGGGAAGCAGAGATCTGGGGTTGGAGTTTCATCCTGTCCCCCTTCTCCAAGTTACATTATACTACAAACTTTTCATGTCTTGCTGGAATAGATTAGCAAGTTTTCCATCTTCGGAAATCTCCAGGTCAGCAGCAGGCCCTAGCCTCAGTACTCCTGTACAAACTTTGTTTGTAGAGAACATATGAAATGCTCTCTTAAGTGTTCACCCCTTTTCTATGCAAATGTGTTAAGATAAATCTGAGATGTCTACAGTTCAACAAGTAACTTATTGGGAAGCATAATGCTAGTTTCCTTTTTTTAAAAAAGGCTATCCCATAATTTGTGAAATAGTCTTGTAGGGCTCACCTCTACTTCACTTGGCTTTGGTGGAGGGCAGAAGAAAATGTCTTCCCCTTTTTACAGTAGATTGAAAAAATTCCAGTAACTTACTCCTTTCCCTCCAGGACTCAGAAGAGTAGACTGGAGGTAAAGCGTGGTAGGGGATAAAGATGACAGCATGTCTACTAAGCTTTGGGAAAAATATCTTGTCTTATTCATTGGTGGCTGTATTTATAATATGAGACGGTTCAGTCTACAAGACACTTCAGGTCTGAAGTTAGAGTGCTGGGGTTCAAATCTTGGCTTATCTGCTGCAATGGTTAATCTCGATTGTCAATTTAATTTACTTGGGAGTGCCTAAGGAGATTAGTACAGCACTTTTCTGTGTAGGTCTGTGTGGATCAAAGAGGTGTGACCTTGGGGACTATGTATATGGTCCCTGGTCCCCAGTCATCTTCTCTTGGATTCTACCTGTTTTCTGTTTCTTGGATACCATGAGGTGAGCAGTTTTATTCTGTTATACCTTCCACTGTGATGTTTCTACCTTAGAGCCAATTGATCATGAACTGAAACCTCTGAAACCATAAGCCAAAATAAACATTCCCTCCTTTAAGCATTTTATGTCTCCTATTTTGCCCCAGAAATGCGAAAACTAACACATCTGCTTGCAAACTGGGTTGCAGGGTAACTCAATTAAATTTTCTATGCTGCAGTTTCCTCATCTGTGAGATGAATATGATAATGATATCTATATCATAGAATTGTTGTGAGGCCTAATTAGACAAAAGATTGCAAAATACTTAGTACAAAACCTGTACATGGTAAATGCCATAAGAGTGCTCAGTATTTATTATTATTACTTTCAGTCTTCAGATTTGGGCCATAGTTACCAATGTAGGAATGATAGAACTCCTCTTCCACATTTTGTTATATTTGATATATGGATCATGAAACTACCCTAGAAGCAAGGGAGGATATTTGAATTGTCTTAAGGTAACACTTCTGGGTAATTGGAGCTGAGAAAAGAAAAGAAAAACAGTTCTGTACTTATTTGAATACCCCATTAGAATTCTTAGGAAAATAATCCCGTGTGGGTCATTGGTATAGTCATCCCTAATTAGTAAATCAGGTGGGTTTTACTTTTGGTAGAGGAGATGCTTTGTAGGAGGAATATGCTCATTCAAATTAGTAACCAACACATTTCTAATAAGTTATCCACATGCAATAAAGTGAATTATTGTGCTGTGCAAACTCTGGAAGGATTTTTCTAACTTTTCACTGGATAGAAAAACTTGTTTTATTAATATCTTGAATAATAGCATTCTGTAAACAACTCATACTTTTTAGATTTATCCTTGTTAAAAAACACCATACTTAAGTGCTTGGAATTGACACTTGAAAATGAGATACTGCTACAAATAATGGGGAAATTGTAGATGTCTTTTATACCTCTCCTTCCAAAATCAAAAGGTCTCATAAATACAGTCTCTAAAAGTGTCAGTGGGGGAGTTAACATAACCGTACAAGCAATAAGCCTGACCTTTCAATGTAATTTATTTTCGATTTGCTCAATCCTTTTTTATTAAAACTAGCACATCTGAAGCAGAATTAAATCCTATTATAACAGGTGTGTGATCATATCAGGTTCTCCCTGCCACCAGCCTATTTTATTAAAAGCTATTTTGTTTCAAGGAGGATAACCTGATTAGGGCAGTGGGATACTTTGGAAAGATGGGGACACCAGGGGAAGGATGGCTTTATTTTCCTGAGAACAACTGTGGTTACCAGTGAAATCAAAGAATATTTATAACTATTTCTTTTATATTTGAAAAGCCATGGTGGGACATAATCTCTCCACCATGTGTAAGAAAGTTATTTCTCTTTGGAATTATTTAGACCCAGGGACAAGTTAGGTTATCAAGCTGTTCTGTACCATGATTCATGTATTACTAGTCTGCAATCATTTTCATGTGCAATGCTCTTAGTCCAGTGACCATTGTGGGGGAAAAATCACCTTTGAGACACTATTTAGATACAGATCCATAGACTTTCCATATTGCCCTATGTCAGGGAAAATAATTCTATTGTGTCCTTGAAGAAGATTTAGAATTTTAAAGCTAACCCCTTTTATTTGTAGTTTAGCCTGGTTCCTCTGGTTTCATCTTTTGGTTTCTATCTCCTGTTCTCTGTCTCTTCATCTCACTACCCAGTTCAATTTCTGCCTCTTGTAGGAAGCTATTCTGTATATACCACTGCCACTAACTTCTTCCCTCTTCCCAAAAATTCTGCCATCAACTGGCCACATAGTTGTGTGAGTTTATCATTACTCCACTGTCAAACTGAGAATTCGTGGGGGGCGGGTAGAAATTTAAGCCAGGTTAATTTTACTTTGTGGTGAGTTGGAGGGCATATTGGCACTAATCAAGAAAAAAATAAATGACTACAAAGTAGCAGTAGAGCACAACAAGCTTTATGTCAGTGCCTCTCTGACAGGTTATTTGGGATCGGGGGAAGTTCATCACAGCATGAGACCTTCTAAAGTCCATGGTGCAGGGGCCAGGGGCCAGGGGCCATCACACAGAATGGAAGGAAAGCAAAGGTTATCCAGGAGAGAGGGAAAACAAAAAGAAGGCTTGCATGTTTATATGATGCTGCTTAGCAACACAATGGGGAACCTCTGAGCCAGAGATCTCTGAAGAGCAGCAGTGTCTTGGATTCTTTCATCATATATATGGCTCTTAGATGGTAGGTGCAGTTTTGCAAGGGTTGCAAAACATACAGGCTCTAAATGGCTAAAAACCTGCCTATTTGAGCTATATTTAAAACAATCAGGTGTCTGTCAATCTTGATTGTCGTTTGACTGGATAAGAGACACTGGAGATTTGGTTGGACTGTGAGAGCACTAACTTCATCAATGAGTTAACACTCTAATGAGGTCATAGCTGAATGAGCTATTATAAGGAGGGGCCTAGTTGGAGGAAGTGGGAAATGGGAGCTTGATCTTGGGGACTATATCTGGTCCCTGGACCCTTCATCTTGGAATTTTCCCCTGCAGTTTGCTCACAGATGTCATGAATTTAGCAGCTTTCCTCCTTCATGCTCTCTGACCATGACATGTATGCCTTATAGCCAGCTAACTATGGACTGAAACCTCTGAAACTGTGAGCCAAATAAACCTTTCCTCCTCTAAATTGTAGGTATCAGCAATTTTGTCCAAGCAGTGGAAAGCAAAGCAAGAGAAACTAACAGGTCCCAGTCTGCTAGGAAGAAGTAAACAATATAGGGCCAATATAGGTATTCCATGTTTGGTTTATTTATATGACACTCATTAGTACTGTTGAAATCTGCTAGTCCATAGTTGAAATAAAAAGTAGAATTTATCTCTTGGTTAAGCAAGAGAGAATCTATTTTGCAAGGTATTAAGAAAAAAATAGAAGGCTTAGCGCTGTGGTGTAATAATGGTCAATTTAAGTGGGAATGCCCAGCTGAACTGAGCCAGCATGGTTCTGGGTGTGGAAGACCCACCTGAAGATTGTCACCAATGGTATGAAAGGGGAACTGGAAGGAAAGATGGTATGGTATTGATTTTCCTGGAGAAGTTTGCCACAGCTCTTTTTCTGTCACTGGGGATGGCTATTGTTCTCTTCCAGGGAGTTCTGGTCTTCACCTTGAGCGTCACTCCCTGGCTCCAGTGCAGATCCCTTAGCCTTCTGGCACAGATCCTTCACTCCACTGGCCTAGACTTTCTAGCTTCCACTACTGGCTATTGGACCTTCCTGGTGCAGATCCTTGATTCAGACTTGCATGAGACATTGGCATAGGTTCTAGCCCTCTGGCTGAACTCATGGAGGACATTGCCATTGGCTTTGGACCTTTGGCTGGACTCGTGTAGCACATTGCTATGGTATCCAGGTCCTTGGCTGGATTCCCCAGGTCTCTA
Organism: Dasyprocta punctata; assembly: GCA_004363535.1. Taxonomy (NCBI): domain Eukaryota; kingdom Metazoa; phylum Chordata; class Mammalia; order Rodentia; family Dasyproctidae; genus Dasyprocta; species Dasyprocta punctata. The sequence continues at coordinate 8,309 of RJWM01022444.1, read as the reverse complement.
GCACATGGACAGATGTCCTGCACTCTTCTGCATTTGACCCTTTGGGTGAATATTATGAAATAATCCTGTAAACTATGTGTCCTGTATTAAATCTATTCCCCTGCAATTCCTGACTGCAAAAAGCAAATACTATATAGGTTTTAGAAAATGTAGAACTCATGGATTGGTGAATTTTCAGAAGTAAAAGTATTTAAGAGCTTCATATCTTGCCTTGGGAATATGGTTTCTGGAGTGTGTCTGTTGCGATTGAGGCATGGGCTGTCATTGATTGGTTGTCTTTCAAAAGCATGATCAGCAATACAAAGTGCCACTGACCACATGAATTTGAAACTAGCTTTGATGTGTAACTTATTGCCGTAGCCAAAGAACAAATCAGTCTTTTTTTTTTTTTAGGAGAATAACAACAATTTGTTCTTAGCACCTAGCCTCTCTCATGGTGTTTTGTAAGCATTGAGCACTCTGTAAACATTTGCAGAATAAATGAACAGAATATGTGTATCAGTTGAAACATATTGTCTTTGAGTCTCTCTAGTGGTGTTTAACCTTCTCTTTGAGGTTTGAATGTGGAAAGAATAATAACATCTACTACCTGTCATTAACGGTTAAATTTCCAAACTAAGCACTTTCATGTATTTCATCTCACTTGACCTTTACATTATTTATTTTCTAAGGCTTGGAAGGAAAGGAAGATCTACAAATACTTCCATTTGTAAATGAGAGATGAGATGTTCACACTCTACAGTTCTCTTTTCAAGGCAAGTATTAGGTTAAGAGAGCAGAGATTCCTATCTGGTGTAGAGACACTTATACTCTCACTCTTCATTGGGGCAAGGCTTACAGTGGTCAGCCCCGGCAGATGGCTCTGGCTGCAAGAAACCTGGTCTATTTTTCCTTAGTGTGTTGACAGCTATCATTTTCTGTGTGTACCCTGATGGGAAAATAGTGAAGCACTACACAGAAGTGCTATTTAGTACATATGTGGGTCCATATAGATTGTACATAACTTTCTATGAAATAATACCACTTTACATCAGATTGTTCTGTGAGAGTTTACAAAGTGCTTTCATTCGTGTCATAGTGTAATCTTCAAAGTAAGCCTGTTATGTGTAAAGGGCAGGGAGTAGTATTATTTAATGCTACATTTAGAATGGACAGTTTGGAAAATAAGGAGAGAGAAAGAAAAAAAACCTTAAATTTTGTTACCTCAAACAATTGCTCTTATAATTTTAGTAGGTTTTTTAAAAACAGGAACATCTTTTTCTAACATAATTAAAATCCTATGTGACAGTCAATTTTATGTGTCAATTTGACTAAAGGATGCAGAGATATGCAGTTAAACATTATTTCTGGGTATGTCTGTGAGGGTGCTTCCTGAAGAGGTTAGCATTTGAATTGGTGAACGAAATGAAGCAGATGGCCCTCCTCAATGTGAGTGTGTTTCATCCAATCTGTTGAGGACTGGAATAGAACAAAAAAGTGGAGGAAGGTTGAATTCAGTCTCATGCCCTTGGCACTCCTAGTTTACAGGACTTCAGACTTAAGCTAGAATGTACTCAATCAGCTCTCTGGCTCTCTCTTCAAACCACACCACTGGCTTTCTTGAGTCTCCAGCATGCAGATGGCAGATCGTGGAACTTCTCATAAGTTAATACGTTATAATAAATGTCTCTTTCTCTCCCTCTCCTTCTTAATGATTCTGTTATTCTCTTTCTCTAGAGAACTGTAATACAGATTTTGATAGTGAAATTGGTTCTGGAGAAATACAATTTTAGGAGTCTCATGTTTTGGTTCTAAGATTTCTGAAATTGGCTCTCAAATCTGATTTGATTGAAAAATGCAAATGATTCTATTTCTAGTAGCAAAGATAGCACTAATAATCAATGGGTGATCTGGCAACAGAGATATGTAAATTATCATTGGATACTCCTAATGAATCATTTACTACTAATTTAATGTGTTTTTAGAAAGCCAGCAAATATGATAAGGTTGGATTTTTGCTCTTAGTGTCACTGGACAAAGCCCTTGCATCCTGGGCAGGCAAGTACTATTGTTTGAACAAAAAGCCCTTGGCCTGCTACTGGGCCTTAGAAGAGACTACATACTTGATTATGAGTCACCAAGTTAACATGTAACCTACGATGCCCATCAAACCATAAAGTTGAGCATACACAGGAGCCCTCCATCACAAAATGGAAGTGAATTTATAGATATAGATATATAGATATAGATATAGATATAGATATAGATATGAATAAATCCTGAAAGCCCAGGCAAGTTACATGTTGAATGGGCCCCAAATGCTTATTATTCCTATTCCTGCTATATACTTCCTTCTCTCTTCAAGCTGCACAAATGCCTCATAGAGCTTTTCCTATGATTAGCTGGCACAGCTAGAGAAGTCTTGGGCCTGGTTCTGCACAATATGTAGGCACAGCCTGAACATGGTCAGGTGCAGCAGTATAGCCTTGCTCTGGATTATCCCTGAAGGACAATGGTGAATGGAAATCCTTTCAGTGGACAGAATTTTGAGCAATGTACTTAGTTTTTCACTTTGCTTGGAAGAAGAAATGGCCAGATGTGTGATTTTAATGTGATTCATGGGCTGTAGCAAATGGTTTAGTTGGATGGATGGGAGCATGGAAGGAACATGATTAGAGAATTGGTAAGGAAATATTTTAATTAAATGTCAAAAGGTAAAGGTATTTATATTTCATCAGAGTGATCAACAAAAGGTGACCTCAGCAGAGGAGAATTTTAATAATCAAATAGATAGAATGATCTAGTCTATGAATACCAGTTAATCTCTTTTTCTAGCCACACCATCATTACCCAATAGGCTCATGAACAATGCTGTCATGGAAACAGGGAGAGACGTTGTGCATGGGTTCAGCAACATGGATTTCCACTCACCAAAGGTGACCTGGCTAGCATCACTGCTAAATGCCCAGTCTGCCAGCAGTGGAAACCAATAGTAAGGCCTCAATATGGCACCATTTTCTGGGAACATCGGCCAGGACCTAGTGGTAGGTTAGTTATACTGTACTGCTTCCATAATAGAAGGGACCATGCTTTGTTCTTACTAGAATAGATACTTTGGAAACATATTTGCCTTCACTGCATGACATCTTTCTCCAGAACCACTATCTGTGAGCTTGCAGAATGCCTTATCTACTGTCCTTATATTCCAATAGCATTGCTTACCATCCAGCAGTTCACTCCACGGCAAAAAAGTACAATAATAGTCTCATGATCATGGAATTTGCTGGTCTTACTGTGTTCCCCATCACCCTGAAGCAGCTGGTCCAACAGAATTGTGGAATAGCTTTTTGAAAACTCTGTTACATTGCCAATCAGGTAGCAATACCTTGCAGATTTGGGGCAAAGTCTTCCAGAAGGGTGTGTATATTCTGAGTCAGCATGTACTATATGGTTCTCTTTCTTCCATAGCCAGAATTCGAAGGTGCATGAATCAAGGGATGGAAATGAGAGTGGCACCACTCACAATTATCCCTAGTGATCTACTAGCAAAATTTTTGCTTTCTGTTGTTGTGACATTACTCTTCTGGACTAAATATATTAGTTCCAAAGGGAGAAATGCTTCCACCTGGAGATGCAACAATGATTCCATTGAATTGGAAGTTAGGACTGCTGCCCAGCCACTTTGGACACTTCATTCCTCTGAATCTACAGGTAAGGGAGTTATGATGCTTGTTGGGAAGACATCCTGAATACTAAGGAAAAATTTGATTACTGCCCTCTAATGGAGGTAGGAAGAACATGTATTACCATGTTTTGTGATTAAAGTCAATAGAAAATTACAGCCTAATCCAGGCAGAACTCCTACTGACCCAGGTCCTTTAGGAATGAAGAAATGGGTCACCTATCAAGGAAGAACCCTTGACCAGCTGATTAGTAGGTTAGGTATATTAAATGTAGTTTTGACTTACGATATTTTCAGCTTGTAATAAATAGGTTTACGTGGATGTAACCCAGTTGTAAGTCAAGGAAAATCAGTTCATCAAGCAAAAACTGACATATTTAAAAATTAGAAACAGACAGTTCAACAGTAATATTTGGAAACATTAATGTTTCACTTTTAACAATGGATAAAGTAACAAGTCATAAAATCAACAAAGTTATAGAAGACTTGATTAGCACCATTAACAATTCAGCAAAAGTGACATATATAGAATAGTCTACTCTTGAATGTCATAATATTCTTTCCATGCTTAATCTAGGCTCTCTCAGTCTTGAATGCTTTGCATCTCATTAAAGTCAAGCTTGTTTCATACAGTTGACTTTCTACAACTTGTGACTGCTTGTGGGCAGTTTTACATGTATCAATAATACATTTAGTGGACATATGGTGATATTTTGTTTTCTTCTGTTTGCATATGAATTTATTATTTTAGAGCTGCTTGCAGCCCAAGAATTGGCACTCATCAGAGTTACAGAGATTGACCGGGACTGACAGACTATTCTCATATATCCAACTAGAGTTGAGAAGTAGGAAAGTTTTCTTCAAACTCATTGGAAAGCAGTTACAGTTGATATTTTGATATAGAGTTAGGCAGATGTATGACGTACATCCTTTTATTTCTGATCTTAAAAACAATATTAATGATAATTTTGAACAAGTATAAAAGTAAACAGATCAGTACCAGAACTTCCATTTACCCCTTGCCTGCCTTCAACAGTCATCACCTATGATATACCTGCCTACTTACTCTTCACCACTGCACCACCAAATTATTCTTAAGAAAAATTCTAGATATCGGGCTACGGAATATCTTTGCAAATTCATGTAGTTGGGCATTGGTAGATGTTGGTAGCCTATTGAGCTATAAATTATAAAGTCCAGATCTAGCCACTGATTATTAAGGGTCACTGAAAAAACCTCTTCTTTTTTCTTGGATTAAGTTTATTCATGTTTAAAATAAGGAAGTTTGGCTTCACAGTGGGTATTCACCATGACTGTACTGCACATTAGAATCACCTGGAGAGCTTTTAAAAACGATAGAATCTTTTGGGAATGAGGCCTTTTCGAGTTTGTAAAAAAGTAAAAACAAGCAAACAAACAAACATACCAAAACCAAAACCAAAACCAAAAAAAGCCCTCGAGTGATTCTCATGTGAAATGAAAATGAAAATTAATGACTTAGAATGATCTCTGCAATGGTTAATTTTATTGACCAACTTGGCTGCTATTTAATCTAACATTAACCTAAGTGTAGTGATGAAAGTATTAAGCAGATGTGGTCAACATCTTACAATTGACTTTAAGTAAAAGAGATTATTCTCAACAGCATCAGTGAGATTCATCCAATTAGTTGGAGGAAGAGTAGAAACTTAAGTTCTGAGAAAAAGAAATTCTGCCACAATACTGCAGCATCAACCGCTGCCTGAGTCCCCAGCTTCCAAGACTGCCCTACAGATTTTGGACTCAGCCTCCTAAACCATAAGAGTCAGTGAGTCAGTTGTTTAATTAATTCATTCCCCCATTCCTTTGGAAAATCATGACTGATATAATTTTCCTCTGTATTTCTAATGTTTTCTGGTTTTCATTAGGTATCTCTGCTTCTTTCAAAAGCAGCCTTGCTGTTTTGAAAGCTATCATTGTCAGTTTAAAGATTTATTGAGACATTGCTATTTACTGAGCAGTTACTATGCTCTAAGCATCAACTTCAGAGCCTCTCCACTTACCTCCCTTGGTTACAGTAACCTCTGTTAAAATTCCTAATAGAGTCCTTGCAAAATAGTAGATTATATACATTTTTTCCTGTATACTTTTGTTATATCTGTATTACTGCCTTGGGTCATGAAGCATCAGTAAATTGAAGATAATTTGTTGCACAAATTGTTCTTGTTTTTATTGCTATCACCTGATTTCTTTTAGTCCAGATGCATATTTCTTAGACATTGGAGACAGGATTATTTGTAGTGCACAATATTCAATAGAAAGTACTTAAGTATAATGATAGCACGGAGTAAAAATTGATTTCTTTAAATTCAAATTACACCTTTTTCTCTGAAATCTCAAGTCTTCACATAGTTGTTGTCAAAGTTGAAAGAGTGAACCCAGGAAATGAGCATTAGTGGGAGGAGGTGTAGATCAGCAGTAATGGACACCAATTGTTAGACACAGAACTTCAGGCTCCACCCCAGACCTACTGAATTAGAATATGCATTTAAAAGAGATGCACATTATTTTAGCTGTCTTATTTATGACCAACTACTTACTTTGTGACATGAGTATTGGCTTACACCTCTAACTATATCTTGGGTTATGAACTAAGGATGGACTAAGATCAGGGTCAGTCTAGGGTCATAAAATAGACAATAAAAACCTACCCTTCAAGTAATTGGCACTAGCTTTTTGAAAAGTTTTATTTTTTTAAAATTTGTATTTCAATTCATCTGAACCTGTGTTTTAAAAGTAGAACAATATCTCTCTCTTTTTACTCTTTTTGCATCTACCATCTCCACTTGCCCTTATTTCTAGTAGGGCCTTGTGGCACATTCAGACCCACTTTTAGAGTGGACATTTTTGGAAGGGGCTAATGACTAAAGCGCTTAAGATCTCAAAGTTTGATGCAAAGCAAAAATATTCCCAAGGGCAGACAGACCCGGGCTCTGGGCGGCGTCACTCTGGGGTACTCTGCCTAGCTCCCTGGGACCGGGAGGCCTTGGCTCCCCACCCAGTTAAGGCGGAGGCTCCACCCACACGCCCCGGGAGGCCAACCTCCCTTGCTGCACGCAGGACCCAGCTCGACCAAGAATCAGCGCAACCCTCAGGGGAACAACCAGTCAGCCTCACAGGACACAGGGCCACATAGGTTCTAGAAGAAAATGACAAAACGAGAGACCAAGAGGCAGTCTCTGTTCCCCAGCCCACAAAGAACAAACGCAAGAGACACTGAAATGGAAGACGGTGGGAGTCACACAAATGGACTTTCTGAAATGATAGAAAATGCAATAAAGAAACAGCTTGATGAAGTTATAGAGAAATTCAAATCAGAAATATTCTCTCAGCTAAAAAATGAAATGAGAATCATTATTAAAGAAATGTGTGTATCTAAAGAAGAGCAAGATAAAAAAATAGAAGAACTTAAGAAAATGATCAAAACTTTGAATGAACAATATAAGACACAAACAGAATACATGAAACAGATGCAAAGGGAAATGCAGGAAATGAAAAACTCCATGGAAAGTTTGAAAAACTGCTTAAACGAAGCTGAAGATAGAATCTCAGATCTTGAAGACAGCATGGGAGATCATTTCCATGAAAGAAAAGATCTCCTAAAAATAGTAAGGAACCAAGAAACAACAATTCAAGAGCTGCAAGATGATGCCAAGAGAAATAACATAAAATTAATAGGCATCAATGAAAAAGCAGTGGTCAATACTATTGATCTGTGAAGACTATTCACAGAAATAATAGCAGAAAACTTTCCAAACATGGGAAGAGAATCTGAAATACCAGTAACTCAGGCAGACAGAACCCCAATTAACCACAACCAAAATAAATCCTCACCCAGACATATAATAATAAGGGTATCAGAAATACAGCACAAGAACAAAATACTAAAAGCTGTCAGAGAAAAGAAACAGATCACCCTATGAAGGAAAGCCTATCAGAATCACGGCAGACTTCTCAACACAAACCTTTAAGTTAAGAAGAGCTTGGAGTGAAGTATTTCAAATCCTGAAAGAAAATAACTTTCAACGCAGATTGATGTACCTGCAAAACTACCTTAAAAATTGATGGAGAAATAAGATACTCTCATGACAAAGAAGAACTGAAGAAATTTATGGCCACCAAACCAACACTACAAAGAGTACTGAAAGACACTCTAGAAAGAGACAAAGAGAGCCACAATCTTAAGAACAACAACCAAAGGAAACCACTAAGCAGGGCAAGTAATTAAACAGAAAATGTAGAAAACCAACAACAGAAAGATATCATGACAGGGATGAGCTGCTATGTGTCAGTTATATCAATCAATGTAAATGGTCTGAACTCACCAATAAATACAAACAGACTAGCAGAGTGGGTTAAGAAACAAAATCCAACAATATGCTGTGTACAAGAAATACATTTCACTCAAAAGGAAATGCACAGACTAAAAATCAAAGGCTGGAAACAATACTCCATGCAACAGGAACCCATAAAAAAGCAGGGGTAGCTATTATGTTTGCAGACGATGCAAACTTCAAACCGAAAATGATCAAAAGAGATAAAGAAGGTCACTACATACTTGTTAGGGGAAAACTTCAAGAGGAAGAGATTACAATCATAAATATATATG
>RJWM01022443.1:8021-33814 GCA_004363535.1 Dasyprocta punctata | reverse complement strand
GCTTGGGCTACAACGCGAGTGTAAGACCGGCCTGAGCTACATAGTGCGACCCTGCCTCAAAAAATCAGGGCCGGGAGTTTGGCTCAGTGCCTTAAGCGCCTGCCCTGGCAGGCGCGAGGTTGTGAGTTCAATCCCCGGTGCCGCAAAAAAAAAAAAAAAAAAAAAAAAGCAAGCGGACAGACAACACAGGACGAGGCCCGCCCGCCTAGCTGCGCAGGTTCTTTGTTCTGCTACCTGATACCCAGCAGCCTGAATGGAAGTCTACCCATTTCCTCAACATCTGGGACTCATTGAAGCTCCCCGGGAGGCGGCACGCGCACCTGGCATCGTGGGGGGCGCGCAGAGCTGAGTGGGCACCACATCCGCTGAGCTCGGAGCTGGCGGAACCGGTTACTCATCGGGAAACTTGCTGGTCACCACGACCTTGGCGGGCTGGGTGCCATCTGCACCCCTAAGGCCCTGGCCGGCTGCTGCGGTCAGCCAGGGACATACATCAGCCGCAGGGCCAGCAGTGTCCCCTCTGGGCCTGAACTGGGCCGGTGAGGCCCCAGGCGGCCCTGCGGGTCACCCTGCAGGGGATTGCGGTCGGAGCCCGGGCCCACACCTGCGCTCCTCCAGCCCCGCGGCCACGGGAGCCGGCCCGGCCGTAAACAAGGCTTTCAGGAAGCCGCTGGCCGCTCGCCCGGCCGCGGAGCCAGACAAAGCCGTGTTTTCCCAGCTGCGTGCGCAGTTGCCCCAAGCCACGGCCAGCACCGGGCAGGAGACGCGGCCGCGAGCTGTTTTCTTACCCTCGTGACCTCTCCAGAAGTACAGGCGGAGGACGCCAGTGCCGGCTTCCAGTTACTGCAGGGGGAGCAGAGCAGACATTTTCCCTTCTTCTTTCTTGCGGATTTTTGAGGACGGCTCTCACTATGTAGTTCAGGCTGGCCTTGAACTCTCTACGTAGCCCAACCTGGCCGCTAAGACGCAGTGATCCTCCTGCCTCAGCCTCCGGAGTGTGGGTGTGCCCCGCACACTCGGCTCACACAGTTTTTCCCCGGCAGAGGTCTGGTCCTGTCAGCTCCCGCTCATCCGAGTGTCTGTGAAACTGTGCTCTTCGAACCTCTTAGTGCCCGCTGTGGGTCCTTTTGGCCACAGCTCGCGCCTCCTCCCTCGCCGCTGCCCTAGAGCCAGCACAGCCTGCGCCCTCAGCCGTCTGCCGGGCACTCGCTGTCCCGTGCAGCATCCCCGCTGCCTTCCCGTGCTCCTCACACTCTGTCCTTAGCTGGTGGCGCTGTGGGAACCCCAGGGCTTTGCAATGCTCCAGCCCCAGCGCCCACCTCACCACTCAAGGTTGCTCCCAAGGTGCTTTCAGCACAACTCGTAGCTGCTAAACCCCAGAGGTGGCCTCAGTGTCCATCAGCAGGTGAAGGGATAAAGAGAATGTGGTATTTACATACTGTGGAGTACTACTCTACCCTAAAGAAGGACACGCTTGAGTCATCTGCGGGAAAATGCGTGCACCATGAGACCACAATGTTAAGGGAAATAAATCAGACACCCGGGCTTCAGTGTCACGTGGTTTCTCCTAAATGAGAAACCCACGGTGTAAGTAAAGAACAACTCAGGGACAGACAACAGGAAGTAGGCGACAGAGCATTCTCACAGGGGAAAGGGGCCAGCAACTGGAGGAGGGGTGGAGGCTGGGGCAAAGGGGGACCCTCTGGAGGCGCCCTGTGTCCACGGACCAGCTCCCCACGGTGAGGGGGGTCATCACTCATCACAGATGCGTGTGAATAAAGACATCTTTAAAAATAACATCAAACTCAGGTAAGTTCATCAGTTGTTAAACGCTTATTGTTTGGGGTTTATTTATTTATTTTTTTGGTACCAGGACTTGAACTCACGACCTCGCACTTGCCAGGCAGGTGCTGAGCTGCCGAGCTGCGTCTCTGGCCCTCGGTCATCAAATGCACTGCTGATTAAATATCCAACAACAGCACCTTCTGCTGTCACCTGCCCGGAGGTCAGCGAGCGTCCCCTCCCTGGCCGCTCCAAATTCCCCCTCTCTGTCCCATGCCTTCATTCAGTCACCGGCGACTCTGCTGGGTCCTGGGGTCCAGGTGGAAAGGTCCGATCCCGTCCCGATCGGGGGACTCAGACAAGGGTGTCGCTGTCCCAGGGCAGAAGTGGAAGGCTTTCAGCAGAGAAGCACGGGTCGCTGGGGACGTCACAGCAGGGCACAAACCCAGTCTGAAAGGTGACAGGAGATCGGGAAGCTTTTGGAGGAGGAAGCTGGGATCCTCCTGCCTCAGCCTCCCGAGTGCTGGGATTATAGGTGCGTATCACCACACCCTGCTCAGAAACATGCACCTTTAATATAAATGTGCTGTTTAAAAATGTGTCCGGACCCTTCCATAAAGTCAGCTCTTGGTTATTCTTGGTTTTCAGTCCTTCCTGGCATCTGTCTGTCCTGCTGCGGGTGCCGCCCTTCTCGGGCTCTCTGTCCCCAGATGCATCTGTCCTCGAAGCCCCCGGGCAGTGGGCTGCAGCGCCGGGGAATCTGATCCCCAGGTGAGCGCAGGTTCTGAGACCCAGCTTTCCATGGGGTGAGTGGTGGTGGGGGACGAGCTTTGGAGAGCAAATGTCGTGGGGCACCCAGACTGATCCCACAAAGACTGGCCTGCGGACTCCTACAGAAGCTTTGAAAACAGCACGCCCCTCCTCCATTCTTAAAGTAAACATAAAAAGTTTCCCGTCGATTTATGTAGTTGCAAAGGGAATATTTGTGACATTTCACAAACACTGTCCTTTAAAAATGAAGCTCTCGTGTTGATGATTGTTACTCTCTTATTGGCTGGTTGCAAAATTGTTTTGCTTTGGTTTCTTACTTTCCTTTTGTTTAAAAAAAATAAAAGCTCTTGCCAGGTGTGGTGGCACATGTCTGTTATCCCAGCACTTTGGAGGCTGAGGCAGGAGGATCACCATGAGTTCAAGGCCAGCCTGGGTTACATAGGGAGACCTTGTGTCAAAAAAGGAGAAGAGAGGAGGGAGGAGGAAGAGAAGGGGCGGGGGGAAGGGGAGGGGCAGGAGGAGGGGGAGGAGAAGTGGGGGAGACCGAGGAAGAAGGGGAGGAGGGGAGGGGGAAGAAAGGGGAGAAAGAGGAGGAGGCTCTTGTCAGGCTGCGGCAGTCGCTAGGGCTTTACATGTTTTCCAAGTTTAGTTATTTTCAGCACAAAATTAGTCAAAACAACAGACAAATCTTACACGTTTTGCTGCCCAGGAATTAAACATAAAAAGTACCTTTAAAGAAAGCAGCGCACCTTGTGGGGTCATGGCCGTTGATCGGCGGAGTGGTTTTCTCCTCGGTCGCTTCCCCTCCTCTTGTGGGAAATGTCGGTTGCCAGGCTAAGATAGGGTGCACCGGTCGTGCTGTTCTGTTTATCATTTTCATGAGCATAGGAATCTAGTTTGAGTTTATATTTCTATGTTTTCCTTTTTTGAGGCGGGGTCTTGTTTCATGGTGCAGGCAGGCCTTGAACTCACTATGGTGCCTGGGTTTGTTTTGAACTTGTAGGGATCCTCCTGCCTCAGCCTCCCGAGTGCTGGGATAACAGGCACGCCCAGCTCAGATACAGGACTTTAGAAACTGTGGTCCCAGAAATAAGTAGGAGGGGTGGAATTAACCGTCACTCAACTCTGCACTATTTCAGAGATACAGGTCAAAGGTCACGTGGCTATGGATCACAAAAACCCGCTTTAAATAATTTATTACTGACATTCAATTAAAGGACCCCTCAACGCTCTGGAAAGGGAAGGACTCACAGCGTCGTGGCAATCTGGGTTAAAGCTGAGGTTCGAGCCGGGCATAGTGGCGCATGCCTTTAATCCCAGCACTCGGGAGGCTGAGGTAGGAGGAGCGTTGTGAGTTCGAGGCCGGCTTGGGCTACAACATGCGCACAAGGCCGACCTGAGCTACATAGTGCGACCCTGTCTCAAAAAACCAGGGCTGGGAGTTTGGCTCAGTGGCTTAAGCACCTGCCCTGGCTCAATCCCTGGTGCCGCAAAAAAAAAAAAAAAAAAAAAAAGCTGCGGTTCGGCTCGGGGCCCACGCCTGCGGATGCGGCTCCGCGGAGTAGGTGAGGGCGGCGAAGGGGAGGGAGGCCGATGAGAGGCAAGCGCCTGGGGACCGGGGACCGGTGTCCCGGAACGCCCGGGAGGGGCCTCAGGTTCCCGGAAGCGCCCTTCGGGGGCCCCCGGTTAGAGGATCGGCGCTCGGTCCACCCCAGCCGCCGAGATGGGGAGCCCGAGCCCTGGGAGAAGTCCTGCGTTCACCGGGCGACCATCTCCGGGGTGCGTGCAACTCCGGCCGGGCCACCGAGTCGGCTCCCTGAACCCCTGCACCCGGCGTGCTTGTCCTTGGGCTCGCGCTCTCACACGTGCGCGCCCCTGGACCGGCGCAGATGCAGACGTGGGCTCCAAGCGCCCCGCGGGGCAGTGAGCGAAGCGTGGGTCCTGCGAGACTGCGGCTCTGAGACCGAAGCCAGGCGGGCCGGGCCACACTGGGCCTGGGAGAGCGGAGGGGACTCCCCAGGCTGAAGGAGCAGCACCCAGGTGCAGGGCCGAGAGCGGCTGTGGCGCCCACGCCTGGGATGTTAGCTACTGGGAGGCTGAGGCAGGAGGGTCTTAAGTGCCCGCCCTGCGTGGGCGACTATCTCAAAATACAAATGTGAAAAGGGGCGGGGTGCAGCTTGGGGGTGACCCTTCAGGACGAAGCAGAACCACGGCAAGAAGCAGCGGAGGCCGAGGGCGGAGAAACTGCGTCCAGGGAGGGGACGACAGCCGCTCCTCACAAGGGAAGCCCAGTGGCGACCCCCGCGATGCTACAGCGGCAGGCAGCTTCGCTCCGATCTCTGCTTCCCGCCCATGCGTGAACCAGTCCTGGGGTCACGACTTCAGACACACTCAGCCCCCCGCAGGCCCTGGCGCCGCTGCTCTGTGGTTAAATATCACGGCCTCACCCTCTCTCCCTGCTGCGAGCACTCGATTTTAAACACTTTTTCCCACCCCAGATCCCTGAAATCAAGACCGCTGAGTGCAGACTCAAAAAGCTGTGTAAGAAGGGGAGGTGTGATTTTTTTCACCACCTCTCTGCCCCTGAGCCCCAAAGTTCCATTTGTACCCTAACCTAGGTGCCAAGTTTCAGACGGGGACGACGGTCAGGCGCCACCACTCACGGCAAACTCCTATGCAAGCATCACAGCCCAGTCCTTTGTGCCAGTGTCTGGGTCTAGGCCATCTTCCGGGTGGGGTGATAGGGCTTCTAGCAGATTTGCTGCTAGGAGTCCAGGTCAGGTCCAGGAGGCGGTCACTGGGGGCGTGGCCTGGCAAAGCCCCACCCCTTTCTGTCAGCCAGGCCCTCTGCCTTGGCGCGGCCGTCCCTGGGCTGCACCCTCTCCAGCCCGTGAGCCCGCGCGATCCTCCCCTCGGAGCTGCGGGCGCTGCCGGGTCTGCAGCCCGCCATGCCTCGCCTACCGGTGCCATTTGAGAAGACAAAGGGCCCGCCTCCCGGAGTTACCTGGCCAGCGCTGAGCCAACAACAGCCCGCCTCATTTGCATGTGGCGTGGCCATTGGGCTATGCAAATTAATTGATGTAGCAATTTGGCCCCAAGTCCTGCAGCCAGGCCAGGTGCGTGACTGTTCATGGCTTGCTCCGGTCTCCTCTCCCAAGCCTGCGGTAACACCCGTGGAGACATTTAGGGCGCCCGACCGTGCGGCGACAGACAGGCAAGGCACAGCGATGCTATAAGCAGGAACGCTGTTAGCTGTGCGGCACAGGCCGGGCCTGGTGACACACGCCTGTCATCCCAGCGCTCGGGAGGCTGAGTCAGGAGGATGCTGTGAGTTCCAGGCCAGCCTGGGCTACACAGTGAGTTCACGGCCAGCCTGCACTGCATAGTGAGATCCTGTGTCAAAAAAACACAAAAAAACACAGATTTCTATGTGGACGAAGTAACGTAATCTCTGCTCAGTGGCGCAGCACGTAATCTAGTCTCGAAGAGGCTCAAAACTTTCCCTGCCTGCTCTTTTTTCTTTATTTTTTGGAAGGGCTGCGGCTCAAACGCTTGGCCTTACACACCCCAGGCCGTCGCTATATCCCGAGCTACACCCCCAGCCCATTTATCTCTCTTTTATTATTTTATAGCAGAATCTCACTGAATCGCCAGGCTGAGCTTGCACTTTGGGGTCCTCCTGCCTCAGCCTCCCCGTGGCTGGCATAGGCCCGGCCACAGCGCCCCCCGAAGTGTTTTTGAAAACGGGGAGGAACAGTCTGCAGGTCTCCCTGTTTTTACAAAGCACAAAATAAGGAAATAATAAATAATAAACAATGAGCAGCAAGGGCGGGGCCGTGGCCGGGCCGCCCCGGACCTTTGTTGGGTTTCCGCTTCCTGTGCCGAGCGCCCCCTCTCGGTGGCTTCACCGTTGTGTTTTTAGGACAAAATGTCGGGGAAGGCGGCCGCACAGATGCGTGACGGAAGCGCACTGTGCAGGACGGACAGGTTCTGAGAAGCTGTATTTCCTCTTCCAACTCAGATAATGAAGATTAGTGGGGCTGGTGGTGCACGCTGTCATCTCAGCTCGCTGGGAGGCCGACGCAGGAGGATCACAAGTTCGAGCCCAGCCCGGGCAATTTATAACTTGTGTTTTATATCTATCTATCTATCTATCTATCTATCTATCTATCTATCTATCTATAGAATGGGCTGAGGCTGTAACTCAGTGCAAAGGCCCTGGGGTTCACTCCCTAGCATTGCTGTAAGTAAGTGGGCAAGGCTGGACTCTGTAAATAAGTGGGTGAGGTTGTTGGAGCCCTCGGCCCCTACTCCAACCTTCTCACATGGGCACACGGCCCAGAATCTTCACCCAGCACGAAACCCTTCAGACATCAGGGAAATGCAGCCCAAATGCCAGCTTTTGTCACATAAATCTTATTCTTTCTTTCTTTCTTTTTCTGTGGACTTGGGGATTGAACCCACGGCTGCCACTGAGCTACATCCTCAGCCCTTTTTTGAATTTTTTTTTTTTTGAGACAGGGTTTTACTAAACTGCTTAAAACTAGCTTTGAACTTTCAATCCTCCTGCCTCAGCTTCCTGAGGAGCTGGGATTACAGGGTGAGGCTCCACACCTGGCTTCATGGATTCCTTTCATCATCTCTCGGCAGTATTTAAAGTCTTTTAGTCTTTTTGCTTATGAGAATTAAATAAGGAGCCCGGTGTGGTGATGTACACCTCTAAGCCCAGCACTTGAGAGGCTGAGGCAGGACGATCTCTGTGAGTTCAAGGCCAACCTGGACCATAGCGAGGCCCTGCTTCCAGGGGAAAGTAAATTAAATAAGAAATGTCAGTTACTTCTTTTCTTGCTGGCAGGTGATAGGAATGCAACTCCTCCTCGGGTTGGCTGTCTTGTGATACCTGAACTTTCTTACCTGTTGCACACGGACTTCACTCCTGTGTCCTGCCGGGTCTGCTCGCCTGCAGACGTGAGAAGGTCCACGGTGCCCTCGGAGCCTCGCAGTGATATCACCGAAGTTAATTTTCCTTGCTATCTTGTTTACCTCGTCCCGCGTTGTCTTAAGTCACTTTGCAATAAAAGAAAAATAAGGAAAGCTAGAAACCTTCGGCAACGACACTAAATGTGTCGCGGGAAAAACAAGAGGCTCACCATGTTGTCCCGGCTGGCCTTGAGCTCACTACATAGCTCAGGCTGGTCTCAAACTCGGCGATGACCCTCCTGCCTCAGCCTCCTGAGTGCTGGGATCTCTTCCCTCACTCATTTCCTCCAGTTTGTTTGGAAACAACAAGAGGCTGGGGCTCCCCAAAACCCCCGAAAAGCCATTGTCTTCCGGGGAGGGGACACTGCCGGTGCTGGTGCTGAGGACGGTGCTCACGTGCGTTATTAACTGCGCATGGAGTGCGAGCCACAGCTGGGTGGCGACGATCCCACCCCACGCCGGTGCCCCCGGGAAGGGTGCCCCAGGGCCTCCTGCTGCGTCTTGGTCATCAGGGGGGCCGCCGGATCCGATCGGGTGTCACTAAGGGGGAAGCAGGTCCCGGAGTAACCCGTCCCCACCCCGGTGGGGCACAGGGCGACCCCGTGCGCCGCTCAGCCCCGCCCCCTCCCTCCTGCTGCCCGGCAGATGGGGCTAAGGGGTATGGCGCGGTCACCCCGGACACGCTGCACATCTCCCGCCTGCCCCGCAGGCTCCTCCCACACGAACACAGCCGCTTGCTGCAGCCGGACGGGCGGGGGCTGTGGCTCCCCAAACACTCAGAGGCCGCCCTCTGCCCCTCCCCCTCCTACCCCTCCCCGTCCTCCGTGCTCCGGAAGTGCGGTGCACCCAGCACTTTACCACCCTGCACCAAGCCTGCTACCTGCTTGTCCCTGCCCTAGATGGAAAGGACATCCTGGGAGAGCAGGGATAGGGTCACCTTTTCCTTGGTATCTCAGGCACCAGCACAGAGCCTGGTGTGTGGAGGCAATTGAATAAATGTGTAGGAACAGGAGGCTGAGTCAGGGGGACCTCCACTAGTAGAAAGGCAGCCCCTGTCTCAAAAACAAAAATAAATAAATGAAAACAAATTTACAGGAACAAATGTTCTGGCCGGCGTGCTGGGCCGCATGCAGGCTCTGGCCGATGCGTCTCACTGCGCAGATCCAGCCTCTGGACGCGGATTCTATGATTCGCTTCTCGGGTCAGTGAAGGTGGCTGAAAATCTGGCCGGGTGACCGTCCAGGGCCACACCACAGCACTCGGTCTCACTCGAGAGATCCTACCCACCGCGCTGTGCAGGCTGAGGCTGGCCCGAGCTCCATTCCCAAGGAGTGTGGAGTTCGATACGGAGGCAGGAAGATAAGCGGCCACTCAGCTCACGGCCTGGAAGGACTGTCACAGATGTGCGTGCCACCTTGAGGGACAGCACAGAGGGGCCAGGGAGTCACCTGGGAACTGGAGGACATGCAGGTGCTCAGGGAAACACCCTGAAGAAGGGATAGCCCTGCCAGGCGTGGTGGTGCGGGGCTCTGCCCGGCACTTGGGAGGCTGAGGCAGGAGGACCTCGAATTTACAGATAACCTGAACTACTGAGCAAGACCCTGTCCCCAAACAAACACACTGGACTTGCCGGACAGAGGACTCCTGTGGAGTCAGGGGAGGACACGCGAGGCAGAGAGACGTGCAGGCGGCTCCCGTGGCCGGGCACCCGGCGAGCACAGGTTGTCAGGATCCCAGCAGGAGCCCGGCCTTGCGCGGCAGCCCGGGGGCCCGTGGCAGCCAGGCGTGGCGGCACCAGGAACACCTCAGTGCGGCCGGCACAGGAAGGCCTGGGACAGAGCAACCTCGGGGAGCACCCCGGGGGTGGCGGGGGGTGGGGGGCAGATGGACAGAGCTGCGTCTGAGACAGGAGCGGGTGGCGGAGGAGTCCATGAGTTCGAGGCCAGCCGCAACTGTGCCCCGAGAACCCGGCTCAGCAAAACCAAACCAAACCAATAAAGTCCCGCCCAGCCAGCCTCTTTGCTCGTCTCTGGCCTCCAGCAGCCTTCCTCGGCAACTGCCTACCCAAAGGGGAGATCCCGGGGGGCAGCAGGAGGAGGTGACTCCAACGCTTCTGAAAAACCACATTGTGGGTTTTTTTTTTTTTTAACCTCCAAATAGGAAAGGGGATGAATCCAATCAAAACACACGCATTGGGGCCGGGAATATAGCTCAGTGGCATATGCACCTGTCTGGCAAGTGCAAGGTCCTGAGTTTGATTCCCAATACAAAAACAAAAACAAAACAAAAAAACACATCTATTGAAGCCCAATGTCTTATATGATTAATATGCACTAATAATACAGGAAAGAGAGACCAAAAAATGGCCCGTGCTAGGCTGCACTGCCAGACACAGAACCTCGGCTGCTTAGGGAAAGGGGGGGGTCAAGCGGAGGGGGCAGGAGGGACCCTCCCGGAGCTGGAAATGTTGATTATCTTGTTACAGAGGTACCGTTGCGTGGATTATACCTGATGGGGCTCTATAACCTGACTGGTTTACAGGAGCATATAGATTTGTTAAAATTCAGATTGTACACACGCATTTCCCTAAAGATAAATGTCTCCTCAGTGAAAAGTGTTTTTAGGCGTGGGGGCACACACCTGTCATCCCAGCACTTGGGAGGCTGAGGCAGAATTGCTTCCAGTTCAAGGTCAGCCTGGGCTACATGGTGAGTTCAAGGGCAGCAAGGTCAAGATTCTGTCTCAAAATAGAAACAAATAAACAAGAAAAATGAAAGCAAAACATGCTTCCTAAACAAAACGTTCCCAAAGAAAATGTAAATAGAAACGAGAGCACCAGCAAGAATCTGCGACCCCGTCACTCGGAGCGGGGCGCGCGCTTCCGTGTGGACGTGTGTCCGTGTGTCCGTCCCGTGACTTCCAGCACCTTCGAGCCTGTGCAGGGCGGACTCGGTCAGGCCCCAGTGCGGCCGAGATTTCCTGCAGGGCTC
Organism: Dasyprocta punctata; assembly: GCA_004363535.1. Taxonomy (NCBI): domain Eukaryota; kingdom Metazoa; phylum Chordata; class Mammalia; order Rodentia; family Dasyproctidae; genus Dasyprocta; species Dasyprocta punctata. The sequence goes on along the minus strand of RJWM01022443.1, from coordinate 23,291 downwards.
ACCCGCAAAGCGGCGTCGAACTCAGGGTCCTAAGTCTGCGCCCGAAGCCCGCAGCGCTGGCCTCCCAGCGGCAGAGGCGCATGGTCCTGCGGGCCCCTGACCAGTCCTCCTCGGGCTCCGGACAGTCGCTCAGGTCAAGCCTTCGGGCTGTCACCGGATTTTTGATCGGCTTCCATCCAGGGGACGTCGTGGGGCCGGAGGACGCCAGCGCGGCCGCAGAGTAGGTGCTCCTGCTCCCCAGGTTATGTAGCCGCTAGAAGACCCAGGCTTCGGCCGGCGACCGCGCCCCCAGGGTTTAATCCCGAGAGATTCTGAGCCGCCCGGCGCAGCGCCTCTGGGCTTCCCTGGAAATCTGCGCCCCCCGCGGCGGCCCGGCGGCAGCTCTGTGCCCCGCAGTCCCAGACGCGAGGAGAAGGGTTCGGGGCGCCCCGAGGCTCAGAGAATCCACGGCGGGGCGAGGGCGTCCGGGCGCGAGGAGCAGCTGTGGCCCCTGCTCTAGGCAGGCGACAGCGGCCAGGTGGGGTCCGGCGACAGCTGCGCCTCGCTCCAGCCCGCTGGAGAGGGCGGGCGCTTACGGGCCGCTGTGGTTAATCTACGTCCCGCAGCCGGGGCCCGGATGTTCGGCTGCAGCAGCTGATTGGAAAACAGCTCACAAAGACAGGAAGCGCTCGGGGGATGAAAGAAAATGTACGGGTGTTCCGCGGCCAGCGGCAGAGGGCCTCATTCTGTGTTTACACACGCACGCACGCACACGCACACACCTGCACACAGACACGCATGCACACGTACACACATGTAAGCTTGCACACACGCACAAACACGCACATATACCTGCACACACACGCACACCCACCCACACGCCCACACGCTCAAGGAGGGTGTGGATGGCCCGAAGGCCGCTTCCCCGGCGCACAGAAACGCATCCCGCAGCTCATCAAACCCGCCGCTGGTGCCCTGTGCATCTGGGGGAAGGAACAGGTCGCTCACCACACCTGGAATCCTGGCACCGGGCAGGCTGAGGCAGGAGGATGGCAAGTTTGAGTCCGGCTTGCGCAGTGTAGCAAATTGCTGAGGCCCTGCCTCCAAACTGAAAAGCAGTGTTTTGAAAGGCTGGGGATGCAGCTTGGTGCAGAGACCCTGGGTTCAGTCCTCAGCGCTTACAAATTCAGGGGACTTTGCCCAGCGCTAGAGGAGAACCAGGCACCTCAGCGACTGGGCCATCAGGAACGGAGCCCCGAACGTTACAGAAAATGAAGATGAATAAATGCAACAAGAAGAAAGCAACTCAGAAAGGAAAAGGGGAACAGCCGTGATGGTGCACGCGTGTGCATACGAGTGCGTGCGCCTCTCGTTTAATCTTGGCAATAAGCGGGCAAAATGGCTTTTGTCAAGAAAGGGACAGAAATGGCCAGAGGGTGGCCCAGGCTGAACCCGGAGGCTGTGCGCTGCACACGACAGCTGTTCTAGAGGACGCAGGGTGGAAAGGTGGTGTTCGGAGCTCGTCATCCTCCTGCCTCAGCCTCCCAGAGCCCTAGGATTGCAGGTGTTTACCCCCAAATCCCGCTCCCTCTGGATTTCAGTGTGTCCTGCCTCAGCCCCCCGTCTGAGCTAGGAACCGCCTCATCCTCTCTTCAGCGTTCACAGCAGTGAAAAGAACGTGGCGTTTTCCACCCCTGAGGTATCGTGAGGTTCTGGTGGCATCGTATAAGCAAGCACTTCATCAGAGTGTTCAGGATATGATAACCTGTAATAAACTAGCTGTTTTTATTCATGAATAACAAGTCTGAGCCGGAAAAAAATAAGTGTCCTTAAAGAAGCAAGACCACTTTAACATCATTACTATATCATGTTGGTGATGGCGCAATTTGGGACTCTTCCAGAACATTCCAGAACATTCTGGAAGCCAGAGCATGCTCCTTCACATTTTATAAGAAAGACACTGGGCTGACTTTTGACACCCTTAACTGTCCAAAACTACACTAGTGAGTGTCGGAGGCTAAAAGGAAGTCCTTTTGTTGGCAAAATCCTAGGAAACGGTGAGGGGAGACTCCCCCCAAGGCACAGTGACAGCAGGTGACCAGAACGAAAGCCTTGGACCCCAGAGAAGAGCGTGGTGGAGGGTGAGGGCCGCGGGGGCGGGGCAGCCAAACCCCATCAGCCACGGACACAGTCGGAACTATGAAAATTAGGATCTAAGTGGAGGAAAAATGACCGCCTGTGGTTGTCGTCCCTTAGACACATTCTGTGGCGAGCGAATTTGTTTTGTTTTGTTTCGACACAAGGTCTCGCTGTGCAGCCCAGACTGGCCTTGAACTCACAATCCTCCTGCCTCAGCCTCCCAAGTACCAGAGGTATGAGCCACTGTGCATGGTTTGATGATTGAATTTTTCAGGCTCAGGAAAATGACTTTTTTGTGTGTGTGATAGAGTATTATGGGTTTTTCGGTCATTGCAGAAAATTACAGAAGAATTCTGGAATAATGCAATTTTTAAGTAAAAATCAGAGAGTTTTGAGGTATTTAGAGAACAAATTTCTCCATTTCCAGTTGCGACCACAGTAGGTCTCCAGGGCCTGGGTGCACTGGTGAAGGGCGGGTGGCAGTGTCACCTCTAGGGCGCTGGTTGTCACCCTCCTGGTGCATACTGCGGCAGCTTCTGCCCCCTCTGTCCGTGCCTAATAGAAGGGAATTCCCTCTCCCATGAAAAGCTCACAGTGAGCACTCAGGAGGCCGAGGCAGGAGGATGCTGTGAGTTCAAGGCCAGCCTGGGCTACACAGTGTGACCCTACCTCAAAACACTGAGAAAAAAAAAGTCATGAATATTGGCCAGCTCGGAAGCTGGGGAGCAGAGACTCTAACCCAGCCACCAAGACGCCTCCTAGGGGGATGCAGCCCTGGAGTGGTTGCCGCTGGCCACAGGCAGGGGGCGGCTCTGCGGACTGGATTTCACAGCCTTGGTTTGCAGCGGCCGTATGGAGGCTGGGGCCAGTGCGGCGCAGGAGCAGAGGCCGACGTGTGCGCCGCGGCGCCGGAGCGGGGCGGAGGGCAGAGGCCGCGATGACGCCTAGTGATCAGGGCCTCGGGCACCGACCCATGGGCTGAAGGTGAGGCGGGCAGCGTGGCTAGCAGGCGGGCAGGGGACGAGGCCACCGCGGGGCTCTGAGACAATGGTTAGGTTCAGCACCGAGCTTACACAGAAATTTGATTCAGTTCTCATCTGGGTTCGGTTTACAACCAGAATCGCGGAGAGAACTGAGTTTGTGAACCACTGTGTGTGAAGTGTATGAAAAGACAGGAAGGGAAAGTTCTTAGCCCCGTGTTCTAGTTCAGTCACTGCCACGTGAAATCTCTGCTCCAACTCCTCCAACAACATGGAATTTAGCCCTTGTGCACAGCTGCAGTCCCAGTGCTTGGGAGGCTGAGGCAGGAGGGTCCCTGAGAGTTGGTAACCAGTCTGGGGTACTTAGGGAGTCCCTGTCTCTGAAACCCAGAACTATGCCTGTGTGGGGGTTGGAGGCCAGAGCAGTGCCCCAGGCAGCGGCTGGGCAATGGGGAGGCAGAGTCGCTGCTGACCCCCCGTGGGTGGGGCCTCGGGGGGAGAAGCCCCGAGTGCTGACACAGGCTGACCAGGCCGGGGAGCTGGAGTGATTCGCAGAAGAGACCCGTGCTCTGTGGGCGGCGGGGGTGCGGCGTCCACTCCCCCTCCTCCTCCTCCTCCCCCTCCTCCCCGCCAGCAGAGGTGCCCCGAGCCTTGCGGTGCAGGGTGAGCAGCCCCGCCCCCGCCGCCTCATGCCTGCCTTTCTGTCTGCGCATGTCTGCGGCTCCCGCTGATGGCGTCCACCGTGGGAGTCGGGCCACGTGCATAAGGCGTCTCTGGCCTTCCCCACCCCACCCCTCCCTCGGGTCCTCCCCTTCCCATTCGCCGGAGAGCTCTCTCCCTGTCTCCTGTGATCTCTCGTTTATTTTGCTCATTAATTTATTTGTACTTTGGGTTTCTCCTATAGGAGAAGTGATGCCCAGTTGAAGCGCGTGTGTCTGATTCATTTCACTTAACATTATGGTCTCAAGGTGTATCCATTTTCCTATGCAAGCCTGCCCTTCTTCAGGACAGAGTAGTACTCCACCACATGCAAATATATTTTCTTTTCTTTTCTTTCTTTCTTTCTTTTTTTTTTTGTCAGTACCGGGGATCAAACTCACAACCTCATACCTGCCAAGCAGGCACTTAAGCCACTGAGCCAAACTCCCGGCCCTAGTTTTTTCAAGGCAGGATTGCACTGTGTAGTTGAGGCCAGCCTTGCTCACGTTGTAGCCCAAGCTGGTCTCGAACACACAAGGCTCCACCTACCTCAGCCTCCGGACCGCTGGGATTAAAGTTGCGCACCACCACACCCGGATAATACCGCAGTCTTTTTATCCACTGTCTGTTGATGGAACCACAGGCCGTTTCCAGGATTTAGCTATTGTGCTGCTATAAACACTGTGTGCATGGGTACCTGGACAGCGATGTCTTTGACTCATTCCGGGAGATGCCCAGAGGGGCACAGCTGGGCTGGGCAAACCTCTAGTTCTGGTTTTCTGAGGTGTCTCAGTGCTGCCCTCAGTAGCAGTTGTGGTGCCAGCACCTCGGCAGTGCCCAACCACTAGCAGAGACTCTGAGGACAGTGTTCCTGGCATGGACACCTGCTGGACACTTCCCAGCACCAGGGGAGCGGGGGCAAAGGCTCCTGAAGGGTCCCCTTCCTCTTTGAGCCCAGAGTAGCAGGGCCTGCTTGGTTGCTCTTTGAGACCCTTAGTTGAAGGCCCAAAACCACTGGATGATTCTACGGTGGTGATTCTCAATTTCCACAGGGCAAAGGGTCACCACACACACACACATACACACACACACACACACATACACATACACACACAGCCGGGCATGGGCACACACATCTGTGATCCCAGCACTCAGGAGGCTGAGGCAGGAGGATCGCTGGAAGTTCAAGGTCAGCCTGGACCACACAGTGAGACCTTGTCTCTAAACAAAGCAAGACAAAAACAAAACCCAAATAAACAAATAAGTAAATACTAGAAAAGAGGACAAGAAGTATTATATTAGTTTTTGATGGGAAGTAGCACATTCCCACAAACTTAGTGGCTTGAAAGAACTTCTGTTTTTAATCTCACAATTTCTGTCCATCAGAAGTCTGGGTTGGCTCCTGAGGGCCTTGAAGGCCGATGCCAGCCCACAGCAGGTGGTCGTTCTAGGCCCTGTGGTCCCTGGAGAAATCCTTGCTCTGAAGTGTCCTTCACTCCCTTAGGTGAGCAGCAAGGACATTCGCCAGGGCCCTCTCCCATTGGTCAGGTCTGCTGGGAGAAGCCCCACCCTTTAGGGCTCCCACGGTGGTGACCCTGTTACTATTTACAGTGCTGAGAATTGACCCCAGCGCCTTTGTGCTGAGCCACACTCCCAGCCCTGGTTTTAAAAACTTTTGAGACAAATTCTAACTACCATTGCTAAATTGCCCCGGCTGGGCTCAAACTTGTGATCCTCCTGCCTCAGCTTCCCAAGTGCCTGGACGACAGGTGTGTGCACCACAACTGGCTTCAAAAAGATTTTTAATATGCAAATCAAGTAGTGGTGATAAAATAATTTGACAGTTCTTGAGTCCATATTTCCATAATTTCCAAATAGAAACATTCTTATTAATATGACAGTGTCCTTCTAGTCCTGCAGAATTTTAGTGCCTGGGTAACATGCAGTAGTGTTTTATTGTTTTTGTTTTTCAGTACTGAGGACTGAACCCAGGACCTTTGTACAGATCTAGCCAACCTCTCTCTCTCTCTCTCTCTCTCTCTCTCTCTCTCTATATATATATATATATATATATATATATATATATATATAGTTTTGTTTTGGAGACAGGGTCTTACTATATTGCTAAGTAGGCCAGACAGGGCTTAAACTTGGGGTCCTCCTGCTTCAGCCTCCCGGAGTGCTGGGATTTACAGGTGTGTGTAGCATGCGCAGCTCATGGAGTACTTTAAAAAATGCTTTTGTGTTTTGGCAGTTATTACACTGACTATAAAAATCCAGCTATTATGCTGAGTTAGAGAAATTCCCCGGATCCGCCACGGGCTGTCAAGGCTCTCGGGATGGCCAAGCGTTCCTGACCTAAACGATCTATGACGCTGTCCTGCAGGACCGTGGTCCCGCTGCGGCCGAACACGGAAGCTCTGGGACACCAGTCGCCGAGGAAGCACCCTGGGCAGACTCAGTGGCCGGGGCGCTTCAGAGTCTGGCGCGACGAGCGACTGTCTCGGCACACTGGAGGACGAGGTTTTGTCTCGCAGAGAAAACCCCTGCGGCACTTGAGCAAACGACCGCGCGTTTTCCCTCGTGCCCCACGCTCTTACTCCGCAGAGCGGGGCTGGGCGGGGCTCCGGGGGCCGGGATTTGTCGCGCTGGCTGTACACAACGCCCGTCCCATTGTCCCTGGCTGCCATTCAGATGACTAAAGTCATGGGACTTCCAGCACAGCTCGCCGATGACAGGGAATAACTGTTTTGTCCCCAAATGCAGCTCAAGCGTGGCCGCAGCAATCAGAGCAGAAGCTCTTTACAGGAAAGGGCTTGGTTTGTCACAGGACGTAACCAGGGGTCCGGACCCCACGGGGGAGGTGGGGGCGTCTCTGCCTCACGTGCTGCAGGGTCCAGAGATCTTGTTTATCTCCGATTCTGGGAAACTACACTCCCCGCCCCCCACTGCTTCCGCTGGACTCAGGAACTGTGTCCGTGCTGCGGACACCAAGTGAATGAGCTCACCGCGCTGCTGCCCAGGTGGGCGAGCCCCCGAGTCTTTGTCAGCCTGGTCCCACTTCCCTCCAGAGACCCTGGAGGCAAAGCCCCGCGGGTGGAAGCGCGGAGTCCGTGGCGCACAGCTCAGCCACCCCGCGCGTCACTGGGGCTCTGCCTGCAAAGCTGAGATGCACACCTGCACCTCAGAGTCGAGGTTGAGGGATTTTTTCCCCTTGTTTTCAGCTCTAGGCAGCAAACCCAGGATCCCGTGGGTGCCGGGCCAGCCCGGGTGCTGGGGAAGCTCGCGATGGGAGTGTCCCCCACAGCACCCTCAGGGAACCCGGCACCCATGACAACCACTCCTTAGTCAAACACTGTCTTTTTCTTGCTGACAGCGCACTTGGAGACTGCATGCAAAGTGAGCCAGAAAACCAATCTGTTACTCCTTCCTCCACTAAATTAAGATCAATATCCAGGCATCTTCCCTGGAGAGTTAAAAGATATCATTTTACAGTCAATCATGCACAACTCACAATAACTAAATCATGGAACTAGTCTCTACATCCATCCATACATGAAGGGATAAAGAAAATGTGGTATTGACATACCACGGAGTACTACTCTGCCATAAAGAAGGATAAACTTTTAATCCCAGCACTCGGGAGGCTGAGGTAGGAGGAGCGTTGTGAGTTCAAGGCCCGCTTGGGCTACAGCACGAGCACAAGGCCAGCCTGAGCTACATAGAGCGACCCTGCCTCAAAAAAAAAAACAAAACAAAACTAGGGCTGGGAATTCGGCTCAGTGGCTTAAGCGCCTGTCTGGCAGGTGTGAGGCTGTGAGTTCGATCCCCAATGCTGCAAAAAAAAAAAAAGAAGGATAAACTTGAGTCATTTGTAGGAAAAGGGATGTACCTCAAGACCCTAATGGTAAGTGAAATAAATCAGATATGCAAGCTTAGATATTTTATGGTATCTTGCTCTTTTTTTGGGAGAGGGTGTCTTTTTGAGACAAGATCTCGCTATGAAGTTCAGGCTGGCTCTGAGCTCACTTTGTAGCCCAGCTTGGTCTCGAACTTGCAACAATCCTGCTTCAGCTTCCTGAGTGCTAGCATTACAGGTGTGCACCACCATATCTGGTTTCTATAGTGGTACTGCTTATAAGAGATTATAAATAGGGCCAGGGATATAGCTCAGTGGCACAGTCCCTGCTGGCAAGCACAAGGTCCTGAGTTCGATTCCAGGGACCAGAAAAAAAAAAAGAGAGAGATTATAAATAAAGAGCAAAATAAAACAAACAATGAAAAGTAGGGGTAGAGAGGGGGAGGGAGGAAGAGGGAGAGGAGGAAAAGTGGATGAGAAGAGGAATTGATGTGTTCTCTACATAGACCAACTCCACACACACAAATGTAAATGTCAACTGCAAACATGTACTCAGAAAAAAAAAATAAGATCGACAGAGCTGAAGCACATTTTTTCTAGAGTTTCAAACCATGCGGGTGCAAATTCCTTCATACCACTGCAAAACCAACCTCTACCACAACGAGCTCTGAGCCACCCTTAATGACACATGCAGGGTTTGAAGGCAGTGTGGGGGAGGGGTATGCTCACGCCATCTGCTGGCTTCGGTGGGTTTCTGAAAGTGTTTGCATTTTTTGCACAAACTTATAAAACAAAGGCAGGAACTTTTGAGTATGCAGTGACTGTCCGTAGGTTAAAGTTTGTTCTTCAGCCACTGTGACTCCTACCTGCAGTGACAAAGGTCTTTCACCTGCACCTCCAACTTGCATGATTTCACAGGTGACATTTAGCATATGACTGCAGCTTCATGATTCAGCAGCCCAGATCGATAATTCAGAGTGAAGTCACCATACGCTCTGGACATTCAGGGCCGGCTCTGTGGGTGACAGACACCAGCTCGCAGCAGATGCCACGCATTGCCTTCTCCGGCACCCATCTCGAGGACGAGGATGGGCGGCAGCTGGGACTCAGCCCGGGGCACCCACCCCCCTGGCCAGCCGGCAGCTCAGGGCGTTCCGGAGTCAGGCGGGAAGCCTCCCTGCTCTCTCTGGAAAAGATTCCACCTTGGCTCCCTGCCAAGGCTAAATGCAAATGTGTTGGTTTTTCTTTTTTGTGCTTCCAACTCTCACAACCTTCCAAAAATAAATTGAAGCCGCCATCAGGGCACCGAAGTAATTCTACTACTAATGAGCAGCTTGGCCTGGGGTGAGGTAAGCAACACTTCTGGGGAAACTTCACCCAGGAGGGCTGGACACAGTATTTTTTTCCTTTTTTTTTTTTTTAAATGTAATCTGCTTACTAATAATTACCAGACTGGGGTGCATTAACCCTGGAAATAGATTTGAACAGCAAGGCCTTAAAACAAAAGACACGAACCAATCGTTAAAAAATGTGCACCCAGTAGAACATTGGCAGGATGCTTCGGTCTCAGTCAGTCACCTCCTGGCCCTCTCACCCCCGTGACCCCGCGACCCCTGCGACCCGGCGACCCCTGCCATCAGAGTGTCCCGCCCCCTCCCAGGCTCGGCCCCGCCTCTCTTGCCCCTCTCCGAGTCTTGAGAGTAGCTAAGCTCCTCCCTCTTCCGCTCTTCTCAGCCTGACTGCGGGAGTTTGGGTCAAATTGCTACATCAGCTAATTTGCATAGCCCAATGGCCGTGCTACATGCAAATGAAGCGGGCTGTGGTTGGCTGAGTGCTGGCCAGATAACTCAGGGAGCCGGGCCCTTTGTCCTCAGTGGCTGGGACGCAGCTGCCGGTCGGTATCGGGCTCTGGCCCCGCGCTGGGGACCCAGTGGCTGCGGGAACCGAGCGCGCCGCACGCCCGGGCAAGAACCGCCCGCAGCCGCGCTCTCGGTGGGGGACCTGCGGTTACAATATGACTCTGGAGGAATTCTCGGCCGGAGAGCAGAAGACCGAAAGGTGAGCAGGCTCCGCCGGCCGCCCGCCCGCCTGCCCGGCCGGGGCTGTGGCCGTCCCCGCGCGTCCCCGTGCAGCGGGCCGCGCGCCTCAAAGTTTGCCCGGGCGCGTCTGGGCCGGGCCGGAGCGGCGGGGCCGGGCCCGGGAAAGGCAGGTCGGGGCGGGGCTGGGGCTCGGCGGGGACGGCCGGTCCCCACTGATGCCCGCCGCGCACGCAGGATGGACACGGTGGGCGATGCCCTGCAGGCGGTGCTCTGCAAAGCCCTGAATCAGCGCAGCCTCACGGTGGGCGTGTACGAGGCGGCCAAGCTGCTCAACGTGTGAGTGTCCCCTCGGTGCCCCTCGGGCCACCCCCGCGCGACCTCCCCGGCGTCCTCGCCCCGCTGGCCCGGGGGCCCGAGGGCTGACCCGGGCGCCGGCCTCCGCGCTCACGCCCCGCCTCCCCGCCCGCTCCGCAGCGACCCGGATAACGTGGTGCTGTGCCTGCTGGCGGCTGACGAGGACGACGACAGGGACGTGGCCCTGCAGATCCACTTCACCCTGATCCAGGCTTTCTGCTGCGAGAACGACATCGACATCTTGCGCGTCAGCAACCCCAGCCGCCTGGCCGAGCTGCTGCTGCTGGGCGCCGACCCGGGCGGCGAGGGCGCCGCGCAGCCCCTGGACCTGCACTGCGTGCTGGTGACGGTGAGGGCCGGGCCGGAGCGGGGACGACGTGCACTTGGCTGGGATAGAGAGGGTCAGGGTCGGGGACAGGGGGCACCCAACCCGGATGGCAGCGGGGAGAGAGGGACGTGGCCGGGGACAGCGCGCAGCTGCCTCTGCCCCCTGCAGCATCCCGTGGACTTTCGGCCGAGAAGAGCCAGTTTCATCATGGGGACTTTCTGGGGACAGAACATGCCTAAGCACGCTGGCGGCTGCCCAGCGGAAGGGTGTGAGTCAGCACGGCCGGCGACTCCCCACCTAGCTCGCCCAGGCTCGCGTGACTAATTCCTTTAGCAGGGCAGATTAGATAAAGCCACAGAAATTCCTGGCTCACCCCTGAGTAAGAAGCAGGCCTGGTTCTCTGCCAGGCCACGCTAAAAATAGGCAGGGTGTAGCAGCCAGACCTGTGCCCCCTCGGAGTGCCTCCGGAGGCTCGCGCGGAGGGGTTTCGTTTGCAGACTTGCATTTTTGAGCTGGGGATGGAAATCCCTGGTGGGTGGACCGTGCATTTTCGGAGTTACATGAGCAGGCGTGGTCTTCCGGGAGAGACTCCTTTTTGACTGCTTTGGGGAAGTGGCAGCCCGTTATTCTGCCGCCCCGGAAAGTGCCGGCTCTGGTCTTTTGGGAGGATAACAGGTGGCAGTCCCCGGGAGCAGCTTTGGCGCCCCACGCGCCTCGTGCACGCAGTGTGGGGCTGTTTTTCACAGTCGTTAACGCTCGTGGTTGTGCAGGGCACGGGTCTGGCAGGCAAACTTGTGAGTGGAGCTTGGAAACCCAGCAGATGCGCCTGCGGCTCCCGGCGGCTCCCGGCGGCCCCCGGCGCGCAGACTTTGCGGGGATCCTGTTGACGATTTTGCAGAAACTCCGCTGCCTGGGTGGTGCTTGATTTTTTTTTTTTTTTCCTTTTTTTGTGCCAGTCTCCCATCCGCTTGTCCCGTAGCCAGCTTGCAGAATGCCTCTATGGCTTCCCGCCAGAAGCAGTCAGGACCGGCCATTGCTGGTTGTTTTTCCGGGGAATTAACCTTTGCATCATTGTTCCCAGAACCCACACGCGTCGCAGTGGAAGGACCCGGCTTTAAGCCAGCTCATTTGTTTTTGCCGGGAGAGCCGCTACATGGACCAGTGGGTTCCGGTGATTAACCTCCCCGAGCGGTGACGCCGCCCCGCCCGCCGAGCCAGCCGCAAGGCACTGAAGTTGTGAGATACCTTTGTAGTGGCTCCGCGGGGCCCCCACGGATGCTGGATGACGGAAACTGAGGCCGAGGGGCTGAGTGAGCTCGGTGACCTGTCCTGGGGGCCCGGAGTGATTGAGGACTTTGGAGACAGCAGCGGAGAAAGGAGGAAGGGAGACGCGCGGAAACCGACACCCGAGGTGGAAGGAAGGAAACTCGCAAAGCTGGGAGCCGGAAGGCGAGCTCTGCGCGCATTTAGGAGGCTGAGTCCCGTCCGACTCGGACCGTGCGCTTTCCAGCGGGAGCGCGCAGCTGTCGGTTTGGGTGTTTAGGGTTTCTGTGCTCTCAAGTAAAAGAAAGCCCGGAAAGGGTCATTGTACTTTAAAACCATATTTTATTGTATTTGGATGAGACGTTAAATTCTCAAAAGTTTTATTATAAATTGTACTAAGTTATTTTATGACGTGAAAGGTTTATTTATGCTATACAAGTTTTTGAATCACAATACCTAAATAAAGCGGTATGGAATAATTGCATCATTTCTCGATGCCTGATTCTCTCTCTTCTAACTCGGACTTTATTTCTATTATTTTTTTGTTAGTATGTATTTGAAGCTGATGCCCTCCTCTTCGTGAGGTTAGGGAACTCATCAAAATGCCACTTAAAACCTGGGCATGGAGGCCCACACCTATAATCCCAGATCTTGGGAGGCTGAGGCAGGAAGATTGCTGCGAGTTCAAGGCCAGCATGGGTTACATAGAGAGATCCTCTGCCTAGGGAAAAAAAAAAGTCACTTAAGAGGGTTGAGGCTGGGGTTGGGAAGGAATGGTTAGGAATTCAGTTTGGAGAATCTAAATAACCATTGTGTGATGCTAGTGGTGTTAGAAGAGTTTATGTGACATGTTGTAGAAGCCAAGAGGCATTCCCAAAGTTACCTGCAAGGTACCTGCAAGTCCAAAGCCAGGAGGCTGAGCCAGGAGGATCTAAATAATGCAACCTCAGCTTGGGCAATCTGGCAACATAGCAAAACTTTGCCTCAAAATAAAAAATAAATAAGGCCAGGTTTGGTGATGCAGTCCTGTAATCCGAGCACCTGGAAAGATGGAGGCAGGAGAATTGAAAGGTTGACTCCAGCCTGGGCAATTTAGCAACATCCTGTCTCAAAATGAGGAAAAAAAAAAAGTGCTGGGATTGTTTCTCAGGTGTAAGAAACCAAAGTGTAAATAAGGACCAAAGGGTATGGTAGACACTGGGAAATGGGAAGAAAATGTTCAAATGAGAATGGGAATAAGGGAGGGGGTGGGGAAAGGAAAGCAGGAACAAGACACAAAAAAAAGGGTACAAGGAATAAATGGAAACAAAGGTTTTGTAAATGAGGGGAAGAGGGACTGAAGAGCGGGAAGGGGAATGAGAAAATTAAGCTCCATCATGTACAGGGACAAATTCCTTATAATGAATGCGATCATTTTGTGGTTTTTTGTTTTTGTTTTACGGGGTGTTTTTTTGGTACCAGGATTCGAACTCATGACCTCATACTTACCAGGCAAGTGCTCATGCCACTGAGCCATATCCCCAGCCCAGTGTGATCATTGTGTATATATAAAATATACCCATAAACTTCATTTTAAAAAAGACATGTCATGTACAGATAAAAAAAGTCACCTGCAAGATAGGTGAGACTTTTACTGAAGAAGTCGCTTATTTATTTATTTGAGACAGGGTCTCACTCTGCAGTCCAGGCTGGCCTTGAATTTGGGCAGTGATCCTCCTGCCTCAGCCTGCGGAGTGCTGGAATGATGGGTTTGCCCCCACACCGGGCTCCACTTTACTGAGAAATGAATCGATTTCTCTGGCTGGAGAGAAGAAAGGGCTGTTGCTGCAGCTGCGCTTTTGTGAGGCTGTCGGGGCCAGGAGGGACGCAGCCTGCTGGGGGCCGGGGACTGTGCCTCTGGTGTGGGAAGATAAAGGGCGAGGTCCGCGGCACCCCGGCTCTGGGCTCGCTCCCGGGCCTGTGTCGGTCTGCCGAGGCCTCGGAAGCGAGTGCCACCTTGTGCTGCAGGGGACTGCGGGTCGGGGCAGTCGGGCCCAGGCGGGAAGGCTCAGGGAAGGACCCCCGCTGCCGATCACCAGTTCCGAGCTCGGCGTTTCCGCCGTGGGCCCGCGGGCTGTTCTGTCAGGGCCCCTGGGAGAGATGGCAGGGAGGGAGGCAAGAGACATGAAAGGCTTGGGCGGACACTCGCCCCTGTGCTGGGTCGGTGACAGTGGGGCAGCGGGAGCCAGAGGAGGCGAACGCAGCGCCCCGGCCACCCGCCCTTCCCATCTGGGCCTCGAGACCTGGGCAGTCGGGAAAGAGACCCAAGCCAGAGCCACGGAGCCGCCGCCTCGTGTCCGTGGCTGGTGGGCCTGGCCTTGTGCAGGCCTGCAGCCATGGGCTTGTGCTGTCCACAACAGCTGGGCCAGAGCTGGCTTTTCTGTCGCCAGAAAGCTCAGAGCACAGAGCATTGCATGGGAGGTTTTTGTTCTGCTTTGTGTTATAAAACAGGCTGTCACTACATAAATAAGGCTTGCCTTGAACTCCTGGCAATCCTCCTGCCTCAGCCTCCTGAGAGCTGGGGTTACAGGTGTGTACTACCATGCCTGGCTCTAAACAGTGAGATTTTTAACCTTCTTATTAAAGACAGGATTTTTAATCCCTTTTCTTTACTACTGTGATTAAAACTCTTCCGCCAAGAGGAATGAAGGAATGTAACCCAGTGGTTATCAGGTGGGCGGAGCAGAGGAAGAGCTTTGGCACCGGTCCAGACCAGCGCCTCTGCAGCGCTCCTCATCCAAAAGACGAGACAGCACTGCTGACCTGGGGCCTCCTGGAAGGCAGAAGTGACCCTGGTCTATAGCCATGGCCTAGAAGTTAGACAAGTCGCCTGGTCTGAACTAACAGAAAGTCTATAGCCTGGTCTATAGCCGTGGCCTAGAAGTTAGACAAGTCGCCTGGTCTGAACTAACAGAAAGTAAGAGTCAAGGGTGATGCACGCCTGTCAACCCAGCACACGGGAGGCTGAGGCAGGAGGATCACCGAGAGTTTGAGGCCAGCCTGAGCTCCATGGCAAGACCCTGTCTCAAAACAACAACGATAACGGCAACAACAAGGAATCCTAGCACTGTCGTTTATCAAAACCCAGGTGATTGCAACAGGAAAATGTCGCCTCTGCGCCCGCATCACCGCACGGGGGTTCCGACCCTGTCCCGAGCTCAGCGTCTGCGCAGGGCTTGCGGTCGCGGTCGCGCTGCAGGTCGCTCTGTTTGTGGGGACCTCAGTCGCGCTGGGCTCTCGGGCTCTGCTTTGTTCCCCTTTCCTGACTGAACGGAGCCTGGCATGAATGCAGGGTCGGAACGCAGGCAGGAGAAGGCCACGCTCACGGCGCACAAGGTCACATGATCCGGATGACGCCCGCCTCTCACCAAGGCTGGCGCCCACCAGTTGCTGCTGTGAGAACCACTACACAGAGCCCACCGTGGTGGCCGTGTGCAGCTGTCACCCAGCACTGGGGAGGCTGAGACAGGAGGACTGCAAGTCCGAGGATGTCCTGGGCCACTCTGAGATCCCGGCTGGAAACCGGAATAGAGAGGGCTGGGCGTGTAGCTCGGTTGGCCTGGTGCATAGTGGGCTCTGGGTTCAATAACC